>LGTU01000185.1:0-45323 GCA_001314425.1 Phytophthora pluvialis
GAAGGACAGGCTGCAGTTCAGCCATGCAATAGCATGGTGCAGTCTGGCGTCTCTGTTGGCAGTGGATCATCTGAAGCCGGCGTCAGTGTGAATCAGCGCCCAAGGCTGGTGTTGCCTGCAGCCAAGTGCCTCACTGCTTGCGGCGACGGCCATGCGCTGCAAGTGAACAATGTCGGACCACCAGTGTCCTTCAACTGAAGACATCGATGAGGATGGCTACATGGAGGAATGCATTATAATGCAAGACAGCCATGCTGGCAGGGGCTTACATGCCTGCAGCGTGGTGATCGAATGTAGTACAGTGGTGCCATTGATTACTCGGGATTTGGTGCTTGGACAAGGAAGCGAAAATGGCTACATGTTTAGAGCTGGATTTTCAAATACCTTTCCAAATACCGTGGGCAGGTGGGTACATTCTAAAACATGGGTCGCGAGTTCATCTGATTTATTTCGCTTCGGTATCGGCGCCAAGTAGCGCATAATTGAGCCGCTAGCCGTCGCTCGCAGCTACAGCCTCCGCCATGCGCTGCTTCTCGTGCTTCTACCGGTGCTTCAACCGCGGCGACGCGCTGTCCACGCCCAAGGGCGACGCGCCCAAGGCCGACTCGACCGCCACCGTCGTGGAGGAGGCCTCCGTCGCGGTGGCCTCCACGCCCACCCGCGGCCAGGGCAAAGGCAAAGTGACGGACGCGTACACGCTGGGCAAGGTCATCGGCTCCGGCTCGTACTCGGTCGTGCGCGAGAGCGTCCACAAGAAGAGCAAGCACAAGTTCGCCATCAAGTGCATCAAGCGCGCGGAGCTCTCGGCCGAGGACGACGAGGCCATCCAGTTCGAAGTGTCCATCCTGCAGCAGATGCAGCACCGGCACATCATGACGCTCGAGGAGTTCTTCGTCGAGCCGGAGTACTACTACCTCGTGACGGAGTTCGTGGGCGGCGGGGAGCTCTTCGACCGCATCGTGGAGAAGACCTTCTACACGGAGAAGGAGGCGCGCGACCTCGTCAAGATCCTCATCGACGCCATCAAGTACTGCCACGACCAGAACGTCGTGCACCGCGACCTCAAGCCCGAGAACCTGCTGCTCATGTCGGCGGACGACGACGCCAGCATCAAACTCGCGGACTTCGGCTTCGCCAAGACCGTCTCCAAGGACGACTCCGGACTCGTGACCACTTGTGGCACGCCCGGATACGTGGCCCCGGAGATCTTGGAGGGCGCCTCGTACGGCAAGCCGGTCGACATCTGGAGCATTGGCGTCATCACGTACATCTTGCTGTGCGGGTACCCGCCCTTCCACGACGACTCGCAGCCCGTGCTGTTCAAGAAGATCCGCAAGGGCAAGTACTACTACGACTCGCCCTACTGGGACAATGTGTCCACGGACGCCAAGGAGTTCATCTCCAAGATGCTGGTCGTGAACCCCAAGGAGCGAGCCTCGGCGGGGGAGCTGCTGGAGCACAAGTGGATCACCGGGACGGACGTGGCCACGGTGCCGCTCACCAGCGCACTGACCGAGCTGCGGCGCTTCCACGCGCGCAAGAAATTCAAAGCGGCCGTGCATTCTGTGCAGGCGACGATCAGCATGAACAAGGCATTGTCGGGGCTGGGCGAGTCCGCCAGGAACAGCAACTCCGCAGTGTCTCTTTAGATCGTAGCAAACAGATGACCCACCGACTTATAGCAGCAGCGACGACGCGACGGAGGCTGGTCGACACGACCCACGCGCTCCTCTTCGAACGCTCGGTTGCTGCTTTGCACAAATTTATTCCGTCATTCTCTATTGGTAATTGGCGTTTTGAATCGGTTGGGACGCCTTACCGCGCTTCTTCACCTCAGTTTGCTTTCTCTTTGTTGTTGCTGCCGCGAAGGTGCAGTGCATCTAGGAGGTTCTCCTTGAACGAGCCCAGCTTGTACGGGTTGAAGTTGACATCGTCCACTGAGAAGCTCTCTTCGGTGTTCATGATAGAGTCCGGCGAGAAAAGGCCGCCCCATGAAGCATCCAGCGACTTTTTCAGCTCGCGACGAGGCACAGACATCTTCGGCCGCTTTCGGAAGCTCAATCGCTTGAAGAGGAAGCGGAACATCCTGCGGCCTGAAGTCTCGCCGTCGATATCAGCTTCCTCGCGCAAATCTTCACGCTTGAAGGACTCATTCGCCGTCTCATTCTGAGCAATGCGCTTCAGTTGCATCAGGATGAACATCCAGAGAATGATGCTGGTCAGGAGGCACATGGCGGTCACGAAGCCCAGTCCTTGGTTGTTCTGTAGACATGCGGTGTTAGATTCATCACCTGACATGTCGAACACAACAAGAGCACACGCACCGCAATGAGCGACTGCATGATCTTAGCAGCCTCCGTTCTGCCGACCTTCTCCATGGTCACGCCGCGAGAGTGAAATAGATCATCCGTCTGCGCTGCAAGCACCGTAAGTGACGTTAGTGCTCAGCATTGTTCCGGTTTGCTAGCTCCAATAGCAGCAAGGGGCACCTGAGTGAAGAATACACTGCTTGTGACAAAGAAGCCTTCAAGACAAACTGCGAGCTGAACCTGTGGATAGTATCGAACAGTGGCGCGGAAACAAAGCTGTGAGTACCGCGATCGTCGCTTCATGTACCTAAAATCATGCAGACGTACCAGCAAATACGCCATGAAGTACTTGTAGTTCTTCTCTCCGACGCAGCCATTGAACCAGACTTTGCATCACGCAGTAATCACCATTGGTAAGTAAGTTTTCCCAAGCCTATCAAACCGAAGTGAACACGATAATTGGCACTCACTGCAACTGCACACAAACACCAACAGCAAAGCACAATTGTTAGCACAAGCTCCAACTTGCCATGCAGTAACCTCAGACTCACGCACTGGTGGTCGAATCTACCGACGCAGTGGTTGCACATCCGACAATGCTTGGACCGCGGCAGCCTGATCACATCAAACACACACACAACAAGACAATGGTGAGACTCTGCCTCCCCCTCAAACACAAGCTCCACACTCACTTGGGCGTCTTGCAGGTGCGGCAGTACTTCCCCTCCGGATACAGCACCGGGTGGTTCACATACTGCTCGAGCTCGTGGACGTTGCCGTGTCGGATCACGCCCGGGTCGCTCATGCACATGACCAGGTACAGCGCGATCGACGCCGCGAACAGGAGCGTCGCCAGCCACCTGCCGCAACCCCATTCAGCTCTAAGGTCCCCCTCACTCCAATAATATCAAGCAGCTCGTACTTATGGTACCAGGCGACGTATTCGTTCGGAAGCAGCGGGTGCGCCTCGCGCAGGTACAGGAAGTAGCACGAGCCCATGGCCGCGAAGTACAGGATCTGTAGACGTTATAACGGCGATACCACGTTGAGTTCCTGCGCAAAACTTAACGGCAATTATCCTTGCGCCTCGCTACCTGCACGAGCGGGTTCCGCTCGAAGAAGACATAGTCTCGCACTCGCACCAACACGCCCAACATGGCCGTGTCGTCGATACTGAAGGTGGAGAGCATACAAACGCCAAGTCAAGAGGGACGAACCCCTTTTACTATTGAGCGGTACCATAATTATGGTACACGCGATCCGAGCACCAATCTCCCCCTTCAGTGAGCGAGGAGAAGGATTTCGACCAAGGTAAGATCGCGCTTCAAGGCGCCACTTGACGTGCCTGTATCTCCTGCCACAGAGAGCTTCCAACCCACGCAACCAGAACGACCCCGAGCCCATTGTTCGCTCTATTGACCCGTGCCGCCCTCTCTCTGCGTCGTGCAGTAACCACAGCGCAATTGACCATGGCGGACTCTGCGTACTCGTTCAGTCTGACGACCTTCAACCCGTCGGGAAAGCTGCTGCAGATCGAATACGCGCTGAACGCCGTCAACACCGGCGGCAAGACGTCGCTGGGCATCCGCTGTACGCTCCACCCATGCAGAGAACGCTCCTCTACGCCTAAAATGACGCTAATTGTGCCCAATCTGCTCCGTTTTAGGCAAGAACGGCGTCGTGATCGCCACGGAGAAGAAGCTGCCGACCATCCTGGTGGACGAGGACTCGCACAAGAAGATCGCGCTGCTGTCCGAGCCCGCGGGCATCGTGTACAGCGGCCTGGGCCCCGACTACCGCGTGCTGGTGCGCAAGGCGCGCAAGAAGGCGCAGACCTACTTCCAGAAGTACAAGGAGCACGCGTCTGCCAGCATTTTGGTGCACGAGATCGCCGCCGTCATGCAGGAGTTCACGCAGTCCGGCGGCGTGCGCCCCTTCGGCGTGTCCATCCTGTACGCGGGCTACGACGACGACGGCCCGCAGCTGTATCAGATTGACCCGTCCGGAGCCTACTTCGGCTGGAAGGCCACGGCTATCGGCAAGGACTCGGTGAGCGCCAAGACGTTCCTCGAACGGGTGCGTGGGGATCGTTGATGGTAAATGCAGGTTGGTTGAAGGTATTGGAGGGCTAACTTTTGATGGTGTGCTCGTTCGTGGACAGCGTTACAACGACGACTTGGAGATTGAAGATGCGATCCACACGGCGCTGCTAACGCTCCGTGAAGGATTTGAGGGTGAGATGGATGAGACCAACATTGAGGTAGGCATCATCAAGGAGGACAAGAAGTTCCACGTGCTCACGCCCGCGGAGGTGAAGGACTACCTGGAGCAGGCGGAATAAGTTCGTTGGCAGAATTGCAGTGCCGACACCGTTATTTTTGATGGGTTGCGCGGCGCTGGCTAGAACCGGCGGACGGGAGTGTAACTTTGTGCTCCGGCAAAGCACGCGGGACTGCGAAGCTGTGGTGACAGACAGACAGGCAGACAGTCATGCGGCTACAGTAATAACACCGACGCAATAAAGCAGAGCTCAATGGAACGAAGCTAGTTGCGGAGTTTATAGCAGCTCTCCTCCATATTGCTAGGTGGAAACCTTCCTGCTGCATTGAGTCTAATTGCTCAATGGAGCTTGGTGAAAGGCGAGGCCTGCGCCTTGGCCGCCCAAGTGACCCACGCAGTCCACGCGCAGGTTGCGCTGGAAGGCGGCACCAACGATGTTGAGTGCAGTGTAAAGCTGCAGCATCTGTGCCGACGTCATGTCGAAGATCCCGTAAAGCAGGAGCTAGCAACAAAACAAAGAGGTAACGTTAGCACAACGTCAAAACCAGAAACTCTTCAGTCGCCGAAGACGCCCAACGTACCCGCTGATCGGGGAAGAGAAGACACGACACCGTAAAGACAGCAGATACGGCACCACTCGCACCAATAGAGAACACTGCACATGCACAACAGTCGACATCAGCCCGAGATCCATTCTCCACCTCACATTTTGTACTACGAAGGACGCCTACCTCCTCCGTTTCCTCGGAGCTTCGACACCAACGCACTCAGTGCTGACGACGTCATAGCAGAAGTGAAGTACAACGCCATGAATTTCTCAAGCGACAGCAGTTCCGGTCCGCGACTTAAGCTGTAGTAGTTTTCCTTCACATATCCCGCAAACTTCGAGTTGGCCACCGCTCGGTTGTACCATGCGCCAGAGTAGTTGTTACTCGGCGCAAGCACATGCGGTCCAAACTCCCACAACATGAACATGTTGATGCCAAAGTGCGGGAACGTAATGTGACTGAACGCTGACGTCAACAACGTGTGGAACCTTTTGCCATACACCACCGCGTCGTACGAACTGGCGAAGTGTCTCCACATGAACTGGTGCAGTCTCGCGTTGCGGAACGACACGCGCCACAGCCCAAAGACCAGCGTATTAGCTGCAATCAAAGCTGCAACAGCTTTCTTGTTCGCGTCCTCAAACCACTAATACCATAGCATTAGTGCGCATTATCTCGAGTATACTTGACCCACGCATCTTCCGTACCGGTTCATCGAATTGCCGTCCATTTCCACGGTAGAACAGGTCGTTCGCATCTCCATACAAATTCCTGATGACCCCCTTCAAGTCTTTGCCGTCCTCCTGTTTGTTAAGCACCGAAGTGACGACGATTCCGCCGGATACGAGCCCCAGACTGGCAGTGAGCACGCGGTCGTGGCGACTCGCACGACTGAGCACCAGCGTCTTCTGCTGCTGCTGCCGAGCCATGACGCGCAATTCGCTGCCACGAGCTGTGAGGGTGTTGGCGTGGGAGGAGCGTAGGAGGACATCGCTGCGGAAGGGAGGAGGACGAGCGCTGCGCAGCCCCACGGCGGTGACGCGGAGCATCATGTTGATGTCTTCTGAAAATGATGGATGAATTGCGATACGTTGTATGGATATGCTATTGGATGGGTTTCGAAATACTACTAAACCGAATATATTGGATTGCAGCTGCAATTTTGTTCAAACTGGGATTGCCTTCCTTGATTGCAAGTACACATCACGAAGGGGAGCTGCACCATACTTTGTTGTTGTGGGGGCGAAGGGATCGTAGTCTCGTAGTCGAAATGTGTAGCATGGAAAATAAGTTGATTAACTAGGTGTAGGAACCTCGTATTTTTAGCTGTAGATGCTTACAATTTGAATCGCATGGGGCTGCGAATCCAGATTTGACGCTCGTCACTTCAAATCCTCAATATGTTATATTTTTATTGCCTTGCCGTTTTATATTGCTCCGTTTCATGCCGACGAATAAATTGGCAATACCGTCGACATTATGATGATATACTACATGTGCATCGGAGTACGCATCAAGGAGGCGGGGTCTGAAATTGGTACAGTTTTCTCTCTCAACGAGTCATCAAAGGGGCGTACAAGACATGGGTAAAGCGTAAAAACTCACAGTGCTCGATTCCTGACTGTAGCCCCATGATGCTACCTTTCCGTTCGCAGGACGCATCACACATGATCGCGATCTAGGAAATTACATGGGCCTCAACTGCAATTGAACTAAGCGCTTTATAGCTGGATGCAACGAAGAAAATTGCACGCCGTTGCTCTTGGCTGCAGTAAAATAAACACTGACATAACCTATCCAAACGTATATACCCTCCCATACGTCATAAACCATATTTCTTCACTATTTGCAGACCTCTCATCCATCATGCTAATCATCATCGCTTGTTGCCCTTCTACCGGTTCCGCACTCCAGCGAAGGGATGGCTTCCTCTGCGTCTCTTCCCTCGCTGTCGGCTCCTCTCCCATTCGTGACGCTCTCGGACGATGGCAGCTTCGACGTGGCGCCCGAGGCCGTGTCCTACCTGCAGCAGATCCGCGGCGACATCGCCGTCGTGGCCATCGCGGGCCTCTACCGCACGGGCAAGTCGTACCTGCTGAACCTGCTGCTCGGACGCGACCAGGAGAGCGACATGTTCGATGTCGGGGCCACCGTCAACGCCTGCACCAAAGGAATTTGGATCTGGGGCCAACCTGCAGCCAATCAGAGCCGCCATCCAGCCTTTAAGCACCTCAGTGAGGACACCACCATCGTCTTCATGGACACAGAAGGTCTGGGCTCCACCCAACGCTCGCAGACCCAAGACACGAGGATCTTCGCTCTGTCTCTTCTGCTGTCCTCCATGTTCATCTACAACAGCCGAGGCGTCATCGACGCCAGTGCCATCGAGGACTTGTCTCTCGTGGTGAACTTGACCAAGTATATTCAAGCTAAAGCTCATGCTGAGGAGGCAGAGGATGACAGCGAGTTGTCCGTGTTTTTCCCGGACTTCCTGTGGGTGGTGAGAGATTTTACGCTGCAGCTGCAAGAGGACGGGAGGGAAGTGACGTCGAAGGACTATTTTGAAAGTGCATTGAAGCAGCAGCCGCCGTTGACGGACGAAGCGGTGCAGAAGAACAGAATTCGGTCGCTCTTGTCGACGTTCTTTCCGTCGAGGGATTGTGTCACGATGGTTCGACCTTTGAGTGATGAAGCGCTGCTGAGAGACTTGATCAGACAGCCGTACGAGTCGCTGAGACCGGAGTTTCGCGAGCAGATGCAAGTGTTGAGAAATAAGTTGTCGACGCTGCTGAAACCGAAGACGATGATGACAAAAGTGCTGAATGGAGCGATGCTGGTGTCGCTGACGGAGAACTATGTCGCGGCTTTTAACAGTGGATCTAGCCCGGTGATCTCGTCGGTGTGGGATCGAGTCCTGGAGACTCAGTGTGATCAGGCGCTGGATTCTGCCAAACACGTTTTTCAGGCGACGATGGATGCTGCTATTGTGGAAAAGACGAGTATGTAGTGCATACTTGACGTGAGCAAGTGTGATAGCCATTGGACTAACTAAGATTTACTCTGTAGGTCCAGTGATGGTGAACCAAGTGATGCGCGCGCGTCCGGTTGAAGACGTCGAGTTGGCTAGTGTGTACGCAACAGCTCGCGAGGCCGCAGAAAAAGAGCTACTGCGCGAAGACATCACGTCGTATTCGTCCATTGAGGCGTATTTGCTCCAACTTTCGGAGTACACCCTCGATTTTTTGCAGAGCAAGTACGCAGCGAATGATGCAAAGTCGACAGCCTACAACAAGGATTTACTCCTGGAGTTGTACAACCCCAATAGAGAATCTCTGGACGATCCAGCGTCGACCTCCGGAGACGGGTCTCAGCGTTTACAAGATCAATTGACTTTCTCCCGAGACGTGCTGGAGGAAATTGTGGCGCAATACAACTCGCGAGCTCTGGGACCCTGCAAAAGCTCGGTGCTAAACAGCTTTCTCATCCAAAATATGGTTGAGGGCATATTTGATTGGAGTGCCAAGGTGAAAATGGTATTCCGCTCCCAAGAAACCAAGCTAGTGGGTGGCATCGCGTCTACCCAACAAGGTTTGCGTTCACTTGAGGCGAAAGTCCGCGTGACACAAGAAATGCTGGTTCAGCAGAAAGACTCCTATGAAAGAGCAGTACACTCGATCACTGAGCGCATAACCAGTGAACGGGGCACTCTCCGTGATGAGATTGAGAGCAAGCAAGCGGATATTGAGCGGACTCACCTGCAAGTTGAGCGGTTGAATGCACTCCATCAAGAGGCACTCGATCGCTTAGACAAGCAGATTGAAGAGGCCAAGGACGAGCGGAAGCGGCTTGAGACTGATGTTCGTGATGCCGAAGCGCGTCGACAGACTGAACGGCAAGAGGCACAGCGTCAATTGATAGAGAGTGAGCAGAACTTCCACAATGAAGAGAAGGGTTTGCTACAAGGCCAGCAGCAATTTCTGCAAAAGGTTCTCGAGCTGGAACGGCAACTAGGTGAACAAGATACCGACCAAATTGCAGAGCTGTATCGTATCGAGAAGGAAAACCAGCATGAGATTTCTCAACTTTCTCTCCAACAGCAAGACGAGCAGGAAGACCTGAAAGAGGGCGCAATTCATGTAAGTACCCGCTCGTTCGTACCACTAGTGCGAGGTTATCGATTATCTGACTTGTTTGCACTAATCCAGGACATCCGAACGTTGAAAAGCGAACAAGAAGAAGGAATGAGTGCACTCCAAATTGAGCTCGATGAAAAGAGGGCTATTGTGGTCTCGCTTCGTGAACAGCTAGACGATAAGGAGGCAGCGGCAGCTAGAAAGAAAGCCAAGGCCAATCAGCTTTTCAGTGGAGAGGAATGCGCCATCCAGTGAGAATCAAACTCGTTGTATTGAGTCATTCGTGTGGCTGCTGCTGACCACGGCGATTCATTTGATCTGTCTCGAGTGGAATGACGGCATGTAAATTGAAACCAAAACGTCTTCGTGAAAACTGCTTCGAGATTGCGCTGCAGGCACATAATTGTGCTTCACAATTATTGTCCATTACTTATGTTGCAGCAAAGCAATTACAGTAGCTCGCGGGGTTTATACTGGGAATACCGAAGAATGAGGGATGGACAGCTCTCAACGCGTGAGCGTAACATTCGACTTCCAGCCAACATGCGTGCTACTTGCAACAGAGCACGTATTATCGGAGCGTAGGATTTTTCTAAAATGGATTTCATCTGCTCAAGCCTCAAACTCAACACTCGTGTTGCCATTCTAGTTCAATTTTTATTAAAATATTATCATTCAATTCAAGAAGTCTTTAGAATACATGTACAGGCGGTTACTACTTCAGGTGGTTGTCATCTTCTCTAGATGAATTCCTTTAATCAATTGAGCGAGCTGCTCCTGGTAGTTTGCTTCAACTTGCTCGAGACGTCGACGTTTATCCTCCTTTAGCTGTGTCAACTGCCTTTCAAGAGCTGAAGCTTCGGCTGCGCTGCCCTCGGAGTTCTGAGAAGAAGTGCTGCCTTCCGAAGTTGCTCTTCGTTCGCGGCGGCGGGGCGTTGTCACCGGCGATGGACTGCTTGAGGCGCTCTCATTATCGAAATGGTCACTCCGCGGGTCGTATGCGAAAGGATGCATCTTGCGTTCCCACTTCACAGCTTCTTCCTCGCGAATCGTGTTGGCACGCTTTGTCATCGCCTCTAGTCGCGTCAGAAGATCAAGGTGCAACGTTTCAATTTCAACGCTTGCATCACGATCAAAGTGGCTACTCGGGTCCCATCGCAAATAGTAGTGTGCCCAGAATCTCAACGACTTCATCGAACACGACGGGACGATCACATCTTCGCAAGAGGAGAGGGCCCCATAGCGACCAATTTCATCACCCTCGGAAATAGCATCCGTGTCCGAGGTGTTCCACAGACCATCTGAAGATAGTGGTGCACGTTCTACTGCTGGCATGAAGAGTGACGTAAGCGATGACCGCGACTTTGGGGTCGAGGGTCTTGCAACAGCTCCACTCTCCTCGACATTTCGCCCGAAGTAGAACGACCTCGAGCGCGGGGCAACTGGTGGCGAAGCGGGGAAACTGGATAATGCCGACGCCTCCAACGGCTGCGGGAACGAGACACCTGTATCGAGATCGCGTACCAGTCTGTGGAAGCAAGATGGCTGAAGAATCATCATATCCGACTCGCTGTCACCATCCCAGCTATCGAAGTCGTTGCCACCAAGCGGTGAATCGCTACTGTCGATACGGTGGCGTTGCATTTCATGTGCCACCTGACTATGTGTTGACTCTAAGGCTGCATTCACTTCTGCATCCGTTGCATCGGCTCTGGAGTGTGACGGCGACGATGCCACAGCAACCGTGCTCCCAAAAACCATCGAGGTGGGGCTCGAGCAAGCCGACGACCCATCTGACGCGTCAAAGGCATTCCTCCCATAGTCCTGGCAATCATCCGCCAACGAGTGAACCTCACAGTCTTCATGGGTTATGTGAGGAACCGACCGAGGAGAGTCTTCATACGACTGCCCCAACGATCTCTCAAAACACTGGCGTGTAGCTGTGACGCTCGCCTTCCACTTCATGCGGGGGGCGTTCTTCGGCTGGTAAAAAGGGTTTACCACGATCGCGCGATCCACCGTGCTAAGGTACGACCACAGCGATTGTGTTGGATGGAGGGATTCCTGCTCCAAACGCTCCCGTTGAGAGTTGTACAGGAACGTACCAAACCGACACGAGTACAGATGATCGAGGATGAGAATGAGATACCGCTCGTTGAACTCGAAGGCGCTCGGAAACTGGACCATGACTTGCCACACGCAGTCGACCCACTGCAGGAAAACAGGAGAGGTTTCGTTCGTGTTGTTGCTGGCCCCATGAGAAGTCCGATCGCGAAATTTGTGGCCAAAAGAGCACCATTCCTTCTCAATTAGTCGTTCGAAACCGACTATGGTTCGATAATATGGGTCGATCAGCAGCTCTGTTAGCGCTGTAAGCTGTGCCGTACGGTCCCATCCGTCACTACAATGAATCAACACGCTGGACTTTTGCTCTTTGACGATGCGGACAATTTCCACGGCCGAGTCCAAAATGCGAGAGATGTGGTCTAACCAGTGGGTTGAGGCTAACTGGTCTAGCCACTTATCGTTATGTTGCTTCGTGGTACACAGATCCATCAGCTTGTGGTAGCTCTTGCGCATTGTGTGGATATTCTCGATGCCCATGAAAATCAACTTGCACTCCGTCAGGACTAGTGACGACTCCAGCGTTTCCAGAATTTGACGGCGCCCACCACCATCGTCCCAAACACTGCTGGCGCCGGTCTCATTCATAGACTGCGAATCTCCATTGACTGAGGCTCCAGCAAAGGGTGTTGCAGTCGAACCAGCAGATATAGCAGCAGCTGCTGCCGCATTGTGCTCCGATGCCACCATGTCAGCATACTTCAATGAAGCTGTAGCATGCCGAGTCTCATAGTGCTCCGTAAGCTCGTACCCCGCGCGACCAACCGTCTTCTGCGCTACAGCGTTCTTCCAGGGTCGTGCATCAATAATCACGAGCTTGCTGGAGGATGGATTCGTCGCCGCAATCGCCTGAATGAGAAACACGTCCTTGTCGCACTGCTTTTGCCCGAGTCCAACCAGTGGCTGGCTACTCCGACAGATGACCGCGCCCGTGTGGCGATCACGCCACGAGAGGACTGGAATCCGTCCTTTGGAGCGAAATTTTGACGCCACCGTTAGCACGCTGTCTGACACGGAGGTCGGCACGGCTAGTATCGACGGGTACGTTGGGCATAGTTCGTACTGATCGTTGACGAAGCTCACTCGCCATCGGTTAGTGGACGATGAAATTCCCATTCGCTGGAACTCGGCCACCGCGTCATAGATCCTCCAGCCATCCACCGCGCCATTGACACCGTCAAATCTTTCCAGCGAAAACTTAGCAAACTCATCCACTTTCCCTTCGGGCTCGCCGAGCGCGTGCATCCTCACAAGAGCGTACGTGCGATCAAATAGGCTAAACGTCTGCTTCGACACGAGCCCTTCAAAGATAAACTGCAGCCGGCGGAAATCCTTGCCGACGACTTCAAGTAATCCACTATCCGTCTCCACCATCTCTTTTCTTTTCACACGCTCGATCGTCACCAGGGGAATCGCTTGGTATGCCACCAACGACTCGGTATGTAGATCACTGGCATACGGTAACTCATCCTCCCGTACATGACTCCTGATAGTCGCTCCTTCCAGCGAAAATCGTCCCTTGACAGCTTCACCCAGAACGCCATCGGGGGCGGGGCTGAACACAAGTCGGTAGTTGGTCACGTACAACGTCCCGACATGCTCGACCCGCTCTAGAAACCTCACACGGACATTATCATTCCTCACCAACACCGCTTCACCCGGCAACGTCTGCAGGTATCCGTCATTGTGGCTACCTGCGTAATCTGTTTCTTCACTCCCCGTTCGTTCCCGTTCGCTGTAACTTCCGCTCGACACCCCTCCCGTGAACGCCGGCGACGTCGACATCGGCACATGTCGTCGTCCGTTAGACGTGATAATCCCTCCTTCCATCACATCGCAGCCCAGACTCGAGTCAACATCCAACGACCCTCTGTACACTGATGGTCGGTAGTACCCGAAATCCGCCGCCGAGTCTCTCCTCGTCTTGTCTGCCATATGTGATTTCGACCCCCATCGGTCTCTCCCTGTATCAACTGATAAAGGAAACCCTCCCCGTGCTGATACCTCTCTCTCGGCAGTATCACTATGACGTCTCGGAGGTTGATACTTCTTGGCCTTCTGCCTCTCCTGCACCATCTTCGCATGCGCCTTCTTGGCGGCCACCGAGCACTTGGCGCACACGCGCACAGGTGTGAAGAAGCCCGAGTTGACCAGCGGCATCCTGGCCGACGAGCAGGCGTCGCAGAAGACGTTGCCGCAGCGGCGGCAGTGGTGACGCCGCAGCATCAGCGAGAAGGCGGCCTGGCAGCTGTAGCACTTCTCGGCCAGGCTGTCGGGCACCCAGGCCACGACGTTGCGGCGCGGCTCGTTGTGGCGGCGGCGCTGGCCGGGCGCGGACTTGGGCTGGGCATGGGCTCTGGCGCTCTCGGTCCTGGCGGTTAGGCGCAGGGTCGGAGGGTGCGGCGGGGTGCTGGATGCAGTGAGGACTGGGGACACTTGGAGAGCGGCGCGGGCGGGCAGCATAGGGGAGAGCGTGCTTTAGTGCCGCATGAAGAAGAGGGGTGGAGAAATATTATGTACTCTTTCACAAATAGTATTTTACGTATGTATTAATATAGTACCGTTTAAAGTACTATTATACACGTCAGAATCGCGGAAAATAAGAACGGGCCTCTGGGTTACGGTTTAGGTGTGGTACTAGTACTCACTGAGAACTACTCAGTGAGACTATTATGACAAGTATTCTAAGAGGTAGGATATTGATATTTTGGACGAGCTTGGGGTCGGCGCTTGAAAGCGTACCATTACCATTCATAAGAGAGCTTGACGAATAGAGAATAGCCAAGTGTGAGTACAGTACCGGTAGCAACAAAGCGTGGAACTGGAGAGAAACTGGAGAAGACAAAAAGCCGCCTTCAGGCACCGGCACGATAAATATTTTACGGAGCAGCTCTCGCCTTTGTATATCGTATTAAATTTGACGTTGATTCAGCGATTCACAAGATAATATATATCTTCTTGAGCTCTGCCATCAATACATGCACACGAAGCAGCAACGCCTCAATGTGACTGGGTCTTCACTTCTATTTTTCTCTCACCAGGATCGTATCATTTCAGCTACCATATTTTAGCCGCGTCAAATGCAATTTATATTATTTATTCATATACTATTATTTAGGTTAATTTCAGATCGAACACACCGCTGCGGACTCTGCGCTGCCACCTTGTCGCAGATCTGCTCTCGTCTCGGGGACACGACGCTGCTTCCTTCTCTTCTAACTGTTGCATTTGCTCGGGCACTTTCTCGGCTCTCTCCTCACGCTGAAATCGCCCCTTAACTCGCGCTACATCCCGCCCAAATCCACTTTAACGGTCATGAGCGACGACATGTCCAACCTCGAGGACATCCTGGTGGACGAAGAGTACCTGAACAGCGCCAATAACGACGAAATGGGGCTCTCTAGGCCCTCGCGACCCGCCCCATCGTCTTTGCCAGGTCCGCGCGAGTCCAGACGTGCCAGTATCGACGCCTACGACGCCCGGGAAGACCATTTCGGACGTGAAGAGGGCGACGAGGATGAAGAGGACGCTGCTGTGGGCCTACAGGATGACGACAACGTCCAGGAGGATCCGGTGCCAAGTGTAGAAGACGAGGGGGACGCTCCGCCGCAATTACGGCCTCGTAGCGTCCTCACGGAGGCCAGGAAGGCCTCTGATCTCCATGCAGCTCTACGGTCTCCGCCGCGCTCCATGTCGCTTGGCGGCGTGGCGACTGATGACGAAGACGTGATGGAGATGAACGCGAAAGAGCAGGAGCTGC
Organism: Phytophthora pluvialis; assembly: GCA_001314425.1. Classification (NCBI taxonomy): domain Eukaryota; phylum Oomycota; class Peronosporomycetes; order Peronosporales; family Peronosporaceae; genus Phytophthora; species Phytophthora pluvialis. The sequence continues at coordinate 15,155 of LGTU01000185.1, forward strand.
TGGTCAATATCCAGGAGCTGCAAAGGCAGTTGTCGATGGTGCAGATCCAGACGGACAAGCCGCAGGAGGAGATCGTGCCGCCCATGATGGATGCCAGACATCGCCTGATTATGGTGTCGAACCGACTTCCGATCTCTTTCCAACGCAATGAAGCGACGGGAGAGTGGAGCTTTACAATGAGTTCAGGAGGACTCGTGACGGCGTTGAATGGGATTCGAGACCAAGTGCCGTTCATTTGGATCGGGTGGCTTGGAGAGGAGATCCCGCATGAAGAACAGAGCAAGGTGCGGGAGAAACTGGCGAGAGAGTTTAACTGTGTACCCGTGTTCTTGTCCAAGGAGATCGCAGCGAGGTACTACAACGATTTTAGCAACGACATTCTCTGGCCGATCTTCCACTACGTCCCGCTACCACTTTTCCGCCCTGGAAGTGAGAAGAAGTTTGATTTTCGGCAATGGGACGCGTACAAGCTGGCCAACAAACGCTTTGCACAGGCAGTGAATCAAGTGTATCGTGAGGGAGACTTCGTGTGGGTGCACGACTACCACTTGATGATGCTGCCTTCGTTGCTTCGATCGCGCCATCCACACTGCAAGATCGGGTGGTTCCTTCACACGCCATTTCCCACTGCTGATATGTATCGTATGCTACCAGTGGGCAGAGAAATCTTGGAAGGTCTGCTTGGTGCAGACCTTTTGGGGTTTCACACATACGACTATGCTCGCCATTTTATCGCCGCCTGCGCGCGTGTCCCCGGCGCATCCACGTCTCCTAAAGGCGTTGAGATTGGCGATCACTTCTCGGCAATTGGCGTGTTCCCCATCGGTATCGACCCTGAGCATTTTGAGGGTATTCTGGACTCGGATGTCACGCAGAACCGCATTCAGGAGCTCACTGCGAAATTTGCCGGATGCAAGGTTATCATTGGCGTTGACCGCATGGACTACATTAAGGGCATTCCGCACAAGCTGTTAGCGATGGAGCGTTTTCTTGCTCTGTACCCGGAGCGGTGCAAGGATGTGGTGCTCATCCAGATCGGCGTGCCGTCACGCACAGGTGTTCAGGAATACCAACGCCTAGTAGCGAGTGTGAACGAGATGGTGGGCCGGATCAACGGGCGATTTGGAACTCTGACCCACTCACCTGTACATTATATCCATCGCTCCGTGGCTCCCAGCGAGCTCGTAGCGCTCTACAATTTGGCTGATGTCTGCCTCGTGACGTCCATCCGTGACGGCATGAATCTTGTGAGTCACGAGTATGTTATGTGCCAGAGTCAATCGTGTGAGCCTCATCGCGAAGGACCAGGTGTTCTCATTCTGAGTGAGTTCGCTGGTAGCGCGCAGTCGTTATCCGGTGCCATTCGTGTGAACCCGTGGAACACGACTGACATGGCGAATGCGTTAGGATATGCGCTGGACCTACCGCTTATGGATCGTGAGTATCGCCAAACCAATTTGTACCGCTACGTGAAGACCCACACAGCAAGCTTCTGGGGTAGGAGTTTCCTGACCGATTTGGAGGATGCCGTGTCTCGACCGAGGGCCGCCGTAAAGAAATTGGTTAAACTTCCAAGCATCGAAGTACTCGGTGCTTACGCACGTACTTCTCCGTTCCACATTTATATGCAGTAAAAACTTAAACGTGTCTTTCATCTCAAATAATGATCGGTTTTGAGAACTGCGAGCAGCATAGTGAAGTCCTCACTTGGCCAATGTGTTTGTCTCGTCGATAACAGTAGGTTGAGAGCAGATAATACAGGGGGGAGGGGAGAGTTAAGAGTTATGAAGCAAGGTTGGTTTGTTGGGAATGATAGAAAATTGAAATAGACTAACGATTTACTCGGCTAAAGCTGCCCTCGAGACGTACAGTACTCCGTCTGTAGCGAACAGGACTTACGATTTGTGGAACATAAGGATGCCTTCCCTGTACAGCGCCTTCGCGAGCTCTGTCTGGTCCTGGGGGTCTTCGTGGGGCATGTCGCCCACGCGGAAGTAATCCGGGTAGCTACTGAGAATAAACTCGATGCTCTCAGCATCATCCAGCTCAAACTCAAGCGGAGTAATAGGCACTTCGTGGTGCATGCGCGAGTTCTCGCGGCAGTGGTAGAGCACAGCCTTGCCTTCCTCGATCACGAGGCGTGCAACACCGTGGCGGACCAACTTGAGCTGAGTGTTGACCGTAATCTTCTGCAGCGGACTGTTGTCGCTGGTGCAGTTCTCCTCCTCATCCTCAAGTGCCGGTGGCAGGCGATCGACAAGGAAGTTCTTGGCCATCTGGTCGGACGCAGCGTCCAACATCCCCATAGCCTCGCCCAGCACCACCTTCAGCGCGCCCTTGAGCTTGTTCGCAAATGCTTGTCTCTCTGGGTCGCCTTCACGGTCCGAGTGCATGACGCCCATGTACTCCAAGTAGTCACGCGGCAGCGAGCGTCTCAGGTCCACCTTGGTGCTGATAGCACCTGCCAACGCTTGGGGCAGCAACACTTCAAGGAAGTTGCCCATGGTGTTCTGCTGGCCCGTCGACACCGTCAAGTGCAGCGAGTGTTTCTCCTTGTGCGCCCGTGCCTGGTGAATAAAACCACGTGGGAAGTAGAGCAGGTCACCTTGTTCCAGATCCACTTCGAGCACGGGTTTGCCCAGTTCTTCGGGCTTGTAGTTCCCACTGGGATATCTCGCCAGCATGTCACTCTCGTTCAACGGTTGGTACACTTTCCAGTGCTTGCACCCTTCCGTTTGCAGCAAGAAGGCCTCGATGTCGTCGAAATGGGGTGCGAACCCTTGCGTGCTCTTCGGGGTCAAGTACGTGTTGGCGCCGGCCATGCAGCCCCATTCGTCCTCGAGCGTGGCCAGCAGCTTCCAGACGTCGTCCGAGAACTTCTGAGGACACAGGAGACGCACCGAGCAGCCGTCTTCATAGTTCTTCCACACTTGCTTGGCCGTTGCAGCCCCCGGAGGGTTCAGCGTGTGGCGGGTGTCGTCCACGTACTTGGTCAGGTCCAGGTCGGCGCCGTACTCGAGCGAGTGGGTCTTGAGGATGCGGTCGATCTCCTTCTTGCTCAACCAGCCGTCGTAGTAGCTAGGAAAGTTGCGTTTAATGGCCAATGGGCGCTGCTCCCAGTACTTGTCGTAGAATTCGTCGGGCGTCACGGGGTACAGCAGCCACGTCAAGAGCATTCGGGCTTTCGTGGCGCTGTGCACGTCCGTCTGAGCCACGAGTTCGTGCGCGTCCACGACGTCATCGGCGAAGATTTGCTGCTGGATTAGCAGAGGGACGGACGAGGACGACGACGCCGACGCCTTGCGCTTCTTGGCGGCAGGAGCAGAGGCTGGAGGCTTCTTGGCTGCAGTCTTCCCCGCCATTGGTTTCGAGCTTTGATTGGCGAAAGTGTTGATGGAGAACTACCGGGGAGGCTCGGTTAGGTACGAATTTAGTTCCTGGCTTAGCCAGGCTGTGGCGGAACAGAAGCTCTCACGGGGCGGACGCCACGTTTGCGGAGTTACAAGTATGAATACATTGTGCTATAATGTATTCAACCCAGTGCCGATTCGTAATCTCGTCGTTGCAGGTTGCGAGATCGCTGTCCTACCGACGCAGTGTGTCCCAGGCGCACATCCTTCGAGTGATCTCCTCGGGGTGAACATTGCCCCTTGTCCGGCCGGGACAACTCATGTGCGACTCGTGGATTCTGGAAGCGGACAATTCCCGGGTGGCTTTGGTCGGTATTTGAAAGCGTTCGCATGACATGCAGCATGTGGAAGTTGCCTTTTTACCGTCAACGCCCGATTAGGTGCGACTAAACTGGACCACCGGCCTGCACGAATGAGTAACGGCGATCTCCTCGCTGCTGAACCACTTGGTTCCAGTATGAGCTCGCGTGTTCAGCTTGCGCGTGCCGTAAGCGTGCCTGCTGGCCATCTTTTTGCGAGACTGCAGTGTCTGGATTTTCATCCGATCGTGACCAGTCCGCAGGGACCTACAACCCACTCGATGTATCCATATCGGTAATAGCGGGCCTTTCTTGTATACATCGTCGGATATACCAAATCGATGTGACTTGCAAATTCGTTGTGACCAACTTCAGCGGGGATACGTTCTCAAGGACCGGCCTATTTCCATCGAGCCAGGTGTTCGCTTCCTTTACGGCTTGCATCCGATGGGGTGGGACGACTTCTGCAGCAGTTTACGTAGGCTGCTCAGTTCGCAATTGCCCTTGCAGTCCACAGTCTACCCCTCACTAGATCATACTCGCCACTGTACCCGACTGTTATGTGCCCGCTGCGCTACATTCTGCTGCTGCTGTCGCTGCTGGTGGCCATGATCGGCCTGTCGCAGGCCATGACGGACCAGGAGGTCTCAGCGCTCACGGAGGACGGCGAGGACGAGAAGAGCGGCAAGGGCAAGAAGCAGCAGACGACGTTCCGCACGCTCGTAGACATGCTCAACGGCAAGTACCTCTACAACGCCTACAAGCTCAGCCGCGGCACGGCGGCCATCAAGGCCGACTAAAACCTAGCAGAGAGCGGCGGGTGGTCGTAAGAACGGCCGCCACTCGACGACCAAGAGATCTCGAGACGGATTGCGACGCGCCGCTCAGCACCAGCTGGGCGAGGGCTTCCCCGATACTTCGCGAATAGATGATTTTTATGTAAGTGGATGTGCGTTCGAGAGCAAAGTGAGTGCGTGGATGGAAGCGGAAGCTACAGCGATGAGCTGAGCCTGAAGAGATAAAGCCGACGTAGGTGACGGACAAGCAGCAGTGCGCTGCAGCCGTCGTGTCAGCAGCGAGCTTAAATACAGCTTCTCCATGATGTTTTACAACCCCGCGTTTGTTGTAGTCTTCCGCCAAAGAACTTGCAATGCTCGTATCCGTCTTCTGTCAAGGTTAGTTCGCTGCTAGAGCGCCAGCCACCTCTGTGCACAACAACCAGCTCCACCGACCTCCATAAGGCAAAGAAGCTGCATATATTCCCCTCTCGGTATCCACTGCGTCGCCGTTCGTCTACGACGGGCGCTGGCAGACGTTGCCCGAGTTCATGACGAGCGGCTCGCTGGCCGACTTCTCTGTGAGCGGTGTGATCTCCTCGTCCTTGCGCATGGCCTGGCGCTGCGGGTCCGTGAGCTTCACCTCGAAGCGCGGCACCAGCTCGCCCTCCTCCTGCTTGGCGCGTCCTTGGACAATGTGGTGCAGCAGCATGCTCTCGGCCTCGTCGATGCCCTTGACCAGCTCGTCCAGCTGCTCCCTGTCGCGCACCTGGCCGTTGGCCGCGAAGTTGTCGCGCAGCGCCGCGCGCGCCTGCTGCAGCGCGAACGCGTCGCCGCGGAACGCCAGGCGACTCGCCCGCAGCAGCCGACGGTAGCCTCCAAGCACCTGCACTCGAACGCTCATAGTCCGTCAGTCACTAAAGTGAATGTTGGGTCAATCAATTCCTGCGGCTGACAAAACAAGTCCTATCCAATAGCATATGGATATGCCATCTCACCGTTCCATCTGTGTGCACCACGCCACCTTTTTTGTGATGGCAGCATTTGTGTCGCCGCTATGACGCCATCACCCATTTGGCCGCCCCACATTCGGGATCTTACTTTGCGATGGACGCGCTCTTGGCTCTAGTGGACGGCGACTTGCGCGTGCTGCTGGGCGTGGCGCTCGTGGCCGGCACGACGATCCTGATCCTGCTGTCGACCTTCAAGCCGCGCGACTCGACGCCGGTCACGCTGCAGGCGGCCGCCGCCCCCGGAGACTCGCCCCCGACCGTGCACCTGCCGCTGGTGGAGAAGGAGTCGCTCTCGCACGACACGCGCCGCTTCCGCTTCGCGCTGCCGTCTCCGCAGCACGTGCTGGGGCTCCCCGTGGGCCAGCACATCTCGCTGCGCTTCACCGATGACGAGGGCAAGCTCGTGATGCGCTCGTACACGCCCGTGAGCTCGGACGACACCAAGGGCTACGTGGACATGGTGATCAAGGTTTACTTCAGGAACGTGCACCCCAAGTTCCCGGACGGCGGCAAGATGAGCCAGCACCTGGACAAGCTAGCCGTTGGCGACTCCATCGAGGTGTCGGGGCCCAAGGGCAAGCTCTCGTACGTGGGCAAGGGCGAGATCCACATCAAGCACCGCGTCCGCGACGTCGTGTCCGAGGTCCGCAAGGCGACCAAGATCGGTATGATCGCCGGCGGTACCGGTATCACCCCCATGCTGCAGGTCGTGCGTCGCGCGCTGCAGGACCCCGAGGACAAGACGGAGTTCTTGCTGCTGTTCGCCAACCAGACGGAGGCGGACATCTTGTGTCGCGAGGAGATTGAGGCCATGGCGGCGAGCCACAGCAACGTCAAGTTCTGGTACACGGTGGACAAGGCCGCGGACGGATGGCAGTACTCGACCGGCTTCGTCTCGGCTGACATGATCAAGAAGCACCTGCCCGCGGCGGCGCCAGATGTCCAGATCTTCATGTGCGGGCCCCCGCCCATGCTCAAGTTCGCGGTGCTGCCGGCGCTCCAGGAGCTGGGCTTCAAGCCCGACCAGCACTTCAGCTTCTAAGAGGTGCACGGTTTTGGTGTCGTTAGGAAATACACAGCAAGGAGGAGCGTGGGAGAACAGAATCAAAGACGTCAAGTGTTATTTCTTCTTGGGAGATAGATTGCGCTGTGTAAGGGGACCTCGGGACGAACCATCGGCCTGGTTCGCGCCACTGCCACTGCCGACTAGCCCTCCGTTGGTGCTGGCGGCCAACCCGTTGCCAGCGCTGCCTTCCTCGTCCGATGAATCGTTGCCACTCTCTTTGAACTTCTTCTTGAGCACGCGCTTCTTCTTCTTGTCCTGCGCCATGATGACCTGAGACGATGCTCGCTTCACGCGGTCGCGGCTCAGTGCTTCCTCTGTGTCGTCTAGCAACATGCCGCCATTGGCACCAGCGCCTCCCATATCGTCCATCTCCAGTTCCTCTGCTGTAAGACCATCGGTGCCTGGCAACGGGATACGCTGGTTGTATGGTCGACCGACGAGAATCTCTGCATCCAAGCCTTGTCCTTCGGGTATGAGCCTACCAGTTGCCATTACATTTTTCAGTGATGTCACTGGCACACGCGCATTCTCCAACTTCTTCTGCTGTCCCATGGCCGGCGAGTTCATCAAAGCCGTATTGGACGGATGTGCGGCACCTGCGAGCTTGATCTGGCTCAGCAAGTGTGCCAGAGTGATTTCGCTCTCTTGCAATGCCTCCACAATAGTCTCGTCTGTCACGACAACAACCTGGTCGTCTTCGCGCACGCTCTCCATCTTGTCCACAAGGTGCTCGACGCCAGCCTTGACACCGATAAGTACCTTGGCCATCCGCTCGTATTTGAGCTTGGCACGTTCCAACTTTGTGCTGGCCAGCACCAGGTTCTGCTCGTGGTCGTCGACAAGCTTCCGCCGGTGGCCACCGCCTGACCCACTGTATTTGAGCTCCTCGACACGAGCCTTGAGCACGGCGTGTTCTGCCTGCAGCCTTTCCAGCCGGGCCTGGTTTTCCTTCGACAGGTTCAACAAGTTGTCCGTAGTGCTCTCCTGACTGGTGATTTTCTGAATAACTTCGTTCACATCACTAACACCGGTGGCCTCCTTGATCTTGCGGAATGCGCTCTCGAAAATGTCAATCTTACTTCGGTGCTCCTTCCTCTCCTCGCCGGCGACACCCTGCTGCATCATCGTAGACATCAACGATGCTTTCAACTGACTCTCGCCCTCGTAGCTCAGGTCTCCGGACTCGCGTGCTACTACAGAGCCCTTGTGCTTGTCGCGCTTGTCTAGCCTGTTCGTCATCTCAAGACGTATCTTCACGTACTGTTGCTTTTCTCTAAGCTCTTTGTCGCGGTGCCGCTTCTCATCTTCGTGCTGACTACGGCCTTTCTCAAGCTCAAGAAGAACAGTTTCGCGCGCATGGGCAGCATCTGCCGATAGCAGCACCAGCTCATCGTAGTCGTGTTGCTTGGCAGCTAATGCGCGCTCAATAGCAGCGAGCTGATTGTCGAAACCGATACGTTCATCCTTGAGTCGCTTCACAATCTGCTCGTACGTTTTGCGAATACTCTGGGCTTCGTTGAACTTGATCATGGCCTTGTCGAGTCGATTCTCTAGCATTCGGATTTTGCGCGTCTCCGGCGTGTCCTCTAAGCTGGGTTTCTTGGACTCGAGCTCGAGATCTTTTACTTCGTCCTTCAGCTCCTCCAACAACGTTGTCTGCGACTGCACGCGATGCCGCAGATCATCGTGCTGCTTGCGAGCCTTGTTGAGCTGCTGCATTGCCGACGCAATCTCATCCGCTTCATCTGCCATGCCACCTCCACCCAGCGCAGTGGATGGTCCTAAAATCTGTGAGGCTCCTCCGGCTCCACCGGCCGACGAGGTCATTCGCTTCAAGTCTGCGAGAGCTTTGCGTAGGTCCCGATTCTCATTCTTCAGTTGCCGAATATAATCTTTGTTGGTTTGCTTGCTGGACTCGAGTAGATCGATGTTGCTCTTCCTGTCCACCTCTGCATACAAGACGATTGGTGCAAGGTGTCAGCCAAAACGCAGGCCCCACTGCTCAGTAAAAGACGAAACGTACGCATTAGCCTCATTTTGTCGCGAAGGTCTGCCACCTGCTCCTCCATGCGGCTGTCGTAATCCTGCTCCATTCGTCGAAGCGCATTTTCCTGTCGGGCCTGCATCCTTCCAGGCGTCAACGCGTACCAGTGGTGCTTCACCTCGGTAGGCTCAGATGGTAGCAGCCACGGTTCATCAAGCTGCGCTCAGACAGACAGGGGTAGAATGCCTCGCGCACCATGCGCCGCTTCACGTACCTCGTCAAAAATAAAAATAAAAACTCGAAACCACCGCGGCAGTCGCACGCCAAGTTATCATAATCTTACTTACGAAAGTAGAATATATTGTACGCATGGGTCCACCTACAATAAAAAGAAAAGTGCCCTTCACAACAATGTCATACACCAGTGACTGGTCCAGTCGTCCGGCCCCCATGATGGGGCCCATTACGTGATCAGGTGCACCGCAAGCACTTCAACTCGGGCAAGATTTCTGCACGCACGAAATATCAACACAACTCAGCAGCTTAAAGTGGGGTCAGTTGGACCGCAATCGCAGTACCTCTCAGGACGTCAATGTGGCCTTGCGACAACGAGCACCCGTAGACGGATAGGGACTGCAACTCCTTCAAAGCTAGGACATACCAATCGAATGAATTGTGAAGTCAGAGGCAATAACGTTAAGCGATCGCAAGCAAGGGTATGTGGACTCACGAGATAGGTGGCGGAGTGAGAGCGCTGAGATGCCCGTGTTGGACAAATTCAAGCATCGCAGACCAGTCAGCGACCGGAGATAAATCAGTGACTTGGTCCGGATATTTCTGTTGAGAATTACAGGCAAGGAGACCATTTGTACTCGTCAGTAGCAACAACAACATGTACTTGAAGTAGACAGAACCGACACATACCTATTTTGACTCAGGTTTAGCGACGTCAACGACGTCAATTTCGAAATGAGTCCCACACCACGGTCTCCGATGTTGCCTCCGCATATCGTTAACTCTTGGAGTTTGTGCAACGGAACGAGGTGCATGAGCCCGTTATCTGTGATGCTGCGTACGCAACAAGACACGTCGTTAAAAGCGAAATACCATCACGATTCGCATCAAGGGCAAGTGCAACTTACTTTGCGCCAAACAAGTCTAATCGCTCGAGGTGCGGAAGAAACGACAGGTTTGCCAGCGCTCTATTGGTGATCCCCGGTGTATCCAAACGAAGAATACGGAGACCCTTCAGCTTTGCCAGGCCTGACGTTCCACTATCGCTGACCTCTGTATTCGAAATGTTGAGCGCCTTCAGGTTTCTGACACCGTTGCAAATTTCCAGCAGCCCAGAATCTGTGAGGGCCGTCTCGCCCAACTCGAGATGTTCGAGTTGTGTCAGGCGGCTAATAAATTGAAACCCTCTATACCACACATAACAAACATTCACACAAGTAAAAAACACTCGGCTCCATCCTAGCATTTTCCTTTGAAAAAAAAAACCTCTTCATAATGCGGCACTTGCGAAGCTCCAATTCTTGCAACTTGGTCAAGTATTGCAATACAGCTGCATCTGACTCGGCAAAGGCCGTGTATCCAAGCAGCAGTACTTGAAGCTGAGTCCACTCCGTTGGAATGGAATGGATCTTGTTGCAGTACCGTGCGTCGAAGTACTTCAAATTCGTCAGTACAGCGAGAGATGACATGCCATCGTCTGACACGTCTTGACAACCACGGATCACCAGGACTTCCAAGCTCTTGATCTGTCCAATTTGCTGCATCGCCCTCTCACTATTCCACCATATATGTGTACAAGCAACTAGTTAGTCATTTCTTGTAGTCACTAGTGTGCGACCGACCATAAAACAAAAAAGCTCACGACGCATACCTCAACCGACAGTTTGCAACGTCCAGCTCGGTCAACTTCGGGAATGACGATGCAAATCCATCGAAAGCACCGTCCGTCAATTTTCGACAGCGTCCAAGACGCAATTTTTCCAATTCTGTCAGTTTCAACAGGTGCTTGACCCCTTTATCCGTAAATTTACGACAGCCAACCTGCAAATTCCATTGAAACAGCACGCCTGTCAGCACCAAGCCGAAAAAATGCACACAACATTTACAGTTTCCTACCAGTTGCAGAGACTTCAGGTGTCCCAGCTCACCAAGTGTCTTCAAGCACTTGTCGTCCACGTTAATACACCCGGACAAATTAAGCGCCGTCAGTTTCGACGAGAACTTGACCATCTCGACCGACTCCCTCGACAACCCCGTGCACCCTTGGAATGACGCCGCCACCAGCTCCGGTAACCAGTTCACATGTCGCCCCCACTCGGATCCGAGTTGCTGCAGATGGATACACCCCGATACATCGATGCTCTTCACGCTCTCCAGCGTCGTCTCCGGGATATCGTCGAACCACGAGTCCTCCACGTCCTGTTGGTCTGCCAGGTTCCACTCCAGCAATAAGAAGGGCGCCAATGCCTGGAACTGCGGCTTGTCCAGCACGTAGTGCTGTCGGAGCCACTGCAGGACCCAGGACGCCAATTCAGGCGGCAGAGCGGCAGCTTCAAGTGCGTCCTGGCAGTGTACCACAAGTTGGGCACACAGACTGCGCACGCTCAGCTCCAGTAGCGTGAGAGGGGCGAATCCCCCTCTCGGCGTCTTGCGCCAGTGGTCGCCCACGTAGGGAGCGACGGCGGGGCGTGCGTGCGGCCCGTCGTCGCGCGGCTTGTGCGGCTTCTTCTCGTGGCTCTTGCTCTTGCTCTTGCCGTGCTTGCTTTGCGCGGCGCCGGCCTCGGGCTTGGACACGAACGGGAAGGGGAAGGACACGTAGTTGGCCAGTGATTGGCTCACGGAGGCGGAAGAGGAGGAGGAGGACAGGGACGAGGACGAGGAGGACGCCGAGCCCGACGCGGTGGTGAGCGGCGCGGGCACGTAGAACTGGTTGAAGTTGGCGCTCATGGCGGAGGCCGAGACGCGCGGCAGCGACAGCAGCGGATCGTCCAGGTGCTGGCAGCGGCAGCACGCGGCGCCCATTAGATGCCCGGTCGAGGATTTATCAGATTGGAGAGAAGCCAAGCCGATGACTGGGAGTTTGTATGCGCTGGAGCTTCAACCAGCGGTGTTACCACTTCAACAGGGGTATGCTGTTCGAAAGGCTTGACGGAAGACAGGGGTATAGAAGGCTGAAGGTGTCGTTGCTTTAACGAGACCGACAGTGATAAGGGCACATGTGGAGCACGATCAACTATCACAGGGTGTCGGTTCTTGTCTTTGTACATCTTCTGAAATGTATTGTCCGTTTAAGTGCGACTCGGACCACAGCGACACTTCAGCATTATCAATATCAACGCTTCAAGCACCGCAACGACCAAGACGATGGCGTCCCAAGCCCCGGGCTCTCCGCCGCTGCAGCGCGTGGCGACGCCCTTCGGCTACGGGTCGTTGCACGACGACGACGAGGACCAGCAGAGCGCCGCGTCACCCGAAGGAGCGAGCCCCGGCGCGCGTCAGGGCTTCGCGCACGTCGAGTTCCCGTGGGGACACGCCTATGTCCACGCGGACCTGGTGGCGGCCGTGCCGGTCTTCACGTTCTACGCGCTGTCCAAGACGCAGCACGTCAAGTTCTCTTTGCCCTTCGCGCTGACGAGCTCGGGCCAGGAGATGGTGGACGCCGTGCGCCGCCAGCTCGAGCTCGGGCCCAACATCGCCGTCGCGCTCGTGCAGACGGACAGCGTGAGCAAGCACGAGATCCAGCCGCACCTCAAGCTCGGAGAGTGCACGATCGGCGCGGGGCCCGAGCACCCGGTGCTGGTGCTGCAGACGCCCATGGTGCAGTTCGACGAGAAGAAGTGCTCGTTCTACATGCTGCTGCAGGAGGACAACACGCGCGCGGTGCAGGTGGCCAAAGGCTGCGGCTCCGTGCTTGGCAATTGCGAGGTCGCGTGCGGCATCAAGTACTGGGAGGTGAAGCTACAGAGCGCTAGAGGCGGAGACGGAGTGTTTGTCGGTGTTGCAGCGGCGGATCTCGCGCTCAACAGCAGCGTCTTGAGTCGCGGCTTGTTCTGGGGCATCTCCTGTGCGACTGGACACAAGTTCCACGACTCGATTGAATACTATGCAGACCCGTGCAAGGACGGAGACGTTGTGGGGGTGCTGCTCGATATGGAGTACGGACGACTGAGCTTCTACGTGAACGGACGGCATCTCGGCGTCGCCTTCTGCGGCATCCAGGCCAAAAAACTGTGTCCTGTCTTCTCGATGACGTTCATCGGGCAGAACATCAAACTGCTGCCGACTGCATCGCCCCCGATGCCGTAGCACAAGAAGCTCCGGCGAATGTTTCATTAAGTCCGTGTCCCATATCTACTCCGTTGCAGCGCAGCTTGCGGGATTCCAAGTAAGCCACATATCATACCCCAAAAACTCAACTCATAAAATAACAACCAATTCGTGTGAAAGCAGCAATGCAAGTGTATGACAATAAAACCATTCCGGTGTTGTAGGGTAATTGGGTGTCTTTTACAAGTCCCATCCTCGTGTGAATGGTGTATTGAGCAGGAAATCACTTTCATAATACTGCATGTACTTCGAACTCTCTGGCTGTCACTTACGAACGCGTTATACACTTGTCTTCTCTCAGCTCAAGCGTACTACGCTGCTTACTCGTACAGCTTCCCATCGGGACCCATGACGCCTTCGCTGCTTGCGAGGTTGCACTGGCGGAACAATCTCTTCTCGCCCGGGCCAAACGCCCCCACTACCGAGTGAATCACACCCTGGTTGTTGAATAGCACCAAGTCTCCTTCCTCCCAATCGTGGGCGTACACGAACTCGGGAGCAATCGCTGGACGCTGCAAGCGGTGCACCAGCTCACGCACCTTTTCCAGGTCGATCATTTTGCTCCCATCCGGGAAGTGGATAGCACGGATGGCACTCGGGTGGATCTGGAGCGCTAGCTTTCCAGTCACGGGGTTCTTCCAGCACATGGGCAGGATCTTGATGTCCTTCTTGTCTATGGCCGGGAGCTGGTCCAGAGGAAGCTCCAGACCCTCCGAGACTAGACCGAGACCATCCGAACGCGAGCGAGCAGGCGACATCCAGACGTACGGGTGCGGGGCGTACTCGACCTTGGCATTACGCACGAAGTCCTTGTCTTCGTTCGACAGAAGCTCGTACATATTCTGACCAGACACAAACGCGGTGGTGCCCAGCGAGACATCCAACTCGTCGCCCGTTCCGTCGTCGTAGCGGAGAGTTTGGCGACGTCCAGCAGGCACCTTCACGGCCAAGAGGGAAGTCACTTTCGGCGGGTTCAACTTGTAAAGCGCGGCATCAATGTGCCACCGGTAAAACCGCGTGAAGTTGAGGTCATCCTCTTCAGGGATCGCCGTCTTGTGGAACACCTTGTGGTGCGGGTGCTTGAGCGTGAAGTCTTCCAGTCCTTCGTACTCGTCGTAGTGTCCGTGCCCGATGATCTGGACTTGCGGTTGGTGCGGGACCGTCTTCAGATCGGGGTGCAGCACGGAGCGCTTGACGTCGAGCGTCTTGCCATGGCCGTAGGTCGACGAGGCCGGATCGAAGCGCTTGGTCAACTCGTACTGGGCGCGAGCAGAGACGCCCTGCTGGCTCTTGAGCACGACGACGTGCGAGTTGTACAGCGCGTTGCGGATGATGTTGAAGTCGCTGTCCGAGAGGTTCTCGAGGTCGGCGTTGGTGATGGCAGCGCCGAAGTTGACGGCAGAGCTCTCGGGCGCTTGGATCGGCGCCACTTGAATAGTTTGCACGGTCATGCTGCAGGCTTGGAGGCTAGGTCGTGCTGAAGAGGTGCTTGAGAGGTCGGAGGCAAATTGCAAAGTGAGGGGAATGCAGACCCAACCGACGGAGACCGTTTTCCCAGTTGCGCAAGGATACGTCACAGATGGCTTCACGACGCGCAGCGCGTCACGCAAACTGCATTCACTGTATCAGATACGTGGACGACTTCAACTGGTAGTCGGCATTGGCGATCTTAGGCTGGAAGTCCCAGTGGGAGCACATGCACAGCGCTGCCATGGTACGAAGATGTAATTGTCCTGAATGAGCGCGCTATTAACCAAGACGAGGGGGCGGTAGATGTACTGCAGCTATCAGGCCGCTGTTGCATGGAACTTGGCGCACAAGCTTTCACCCCACACAATTCAGCTTGAGCAGCACAACCGCCCGCACACTTTGTTGGCCATCTCTGCTGAGTACAGGCAGAGAAATACCTGCTTCGCACACCGAGCCTCACATGCGGGCATCCACTTGCAGATCAAGGAAAAACTTATTCATGACTGCGATCAATTTCCACGACTGCCTCCATTTTCGCGTCAGCGTTTGGCCTCTAACACCAATCGCGCGCATTCAGCGTGCAAGAAACCCTGACCCAGCAAGCTGCACAGCTCTCATTGGACACCAAGTGTGCTTACCTGATACGTCACCTTCGTCCACTGCCTCATTCTCGCATTCCCTCGCTGCCATGACCGTCGATAACTCCAAGTCTCACTGCCTCGCCACGTTCGCCGCCGGCTGCTTCTGGGCCGTGCAGCGCGCCTTCGACCGCGTGACGGGCGTCATCGAGACCTCGGTGGGCTACGCGCAAGGCAAGACCGACAATCCAACGTACCGCACCGTGGTCACGGGCCGCACGAACCACGCCGAGTCCATCAAGATCACGTTCGACGAGAGTCAAGTGACGTTCGAGGAGCTGCTCAAGGTGTTCTGGACCATCCACGACCCCACGTCGCTCAACCGTCAGGAAGACGACGTCGGCACGCAGTACTGCTCGGGTATCTTCTACCATAATGAGGAGCAGCACAAGGCTGCGTCAGCCGCTAAGGACGAGCACCAGAAGACGCTGGACAAGCCCATCGTCACGGAGATCGAGGAGGCCAAGCAGTTCTGGGACGCCGAAGAGGCCCACCAGAAGTACCTGGAGAAGGGCGGCAGTTGCTCAGACAAGGGCTTCGATGTCCAGTGCGGCGCCTAGGCTAGAAGTTCCTATCGTCTCGTTCCTAACGACCCAGTGTAGATAAGCGAGCATATACGAGCATATAGAGCTAACGGCCCGTATGCCTGCCTCCTGGAATTGAAAACTACCGTCTCATTTTTCAAGTTTGTTGTTGAAGTCTCAGTGAACACGTGCAGAATTTAAAGCTCCCATCCATCCACTGGAGCATTCATTGTATACACCGAGCAGCTTGGAGAACATTCCAAGGTACAGACATCGTGGTAAAAGTAAGCCCCAACACAACGATCAATAGTGCATCTTCAAGTCTTATCGTAAATGTCAAAACTTGAGACTACTACTGAATAGCTTATCCCCTAATAAACTGTTTTTTTAATCTGCACGAAAGTACTTTCGTGCACTTTCATCCGCTGTACTAAACAGTATGAGACTCGGTACGACGTCGACTTGGTACTACATGTACGCTCTCCGCAAGAAGTTTGGCTCGATTGTAGTCGAATCGCCCCGTGTGAATTTCCTTTCACTCTTTTCTAGCATTTGTGTTCTCAGGTCACCTGTAGATTGGTATTCATTACCTTAAGAATCATCCCCACCGTGTCAAAACTGACAGCGTCAGCCAAATGTGGTCAACTACGTAGTATTCAGGCATTCTGGCCATATTCCAAGCATCAATACTTTATCCCAACCTTGCTGAAGTTTCCAGCTAATGGAGGCAAGAAAATGCGCTATGATTGCCATTCCCCAAATCATTATGGCGACGTCTTTGAGTGCCGTAAGGTCAGCGGGTTCATACCTTTGGTAGTAATAAAGCTGGTGAAAATGGCCTATCCTGTCACAGGTAGAACACAGGGTCCCTGTGTTCTAACTTGAACAGCCTATTGTAGTGTACGGTAGAAACCGACGACAAGTGCCACTTGTACATAGTCGAGTGAGCTTGGTAACTAAACATGAATGACTTCATGTGGTAGTATCGTCGTACGCTGCCATTACGCTGTTCAACTGAGTGGGAGCAGGATAAGCTAGGTAGGTAGGAGCTAGGGGGACACGTCACCAGTTTTTAGGAAACTGTCGGCTACTTCCGATAGAGACAGTCGGGAGAGAGCGTTGTTAGGCGGCTTGCAACCCGGGCAGGTCTGTGGGCCTGCTCTCGTGCCTACGGATTTTAATCCACGGTACTGCGTACGGTTCCGCTGAAATCAGCCAGACCGGATTCTCGGGTACTTCAAATTGGTCGTTTAAGATAACCCCGCCTATAACACCTCATTTCTAGAATTCCATCTCTCTTCTGATTGGCTCAAGATAAGTAAAACCTCAAACGGTACTCCATTTTAAAAAAGAAGAAACTTTCTTCTTTCTCTTCCACGCTGTACTACGCTACTATCGTCCTCAATGCTCATCGGCTGCGTGGCTCCTCACTTCCGCATTACCCGTCGCAGTCTCTCGTCGCGCTTCCTGCACTCGTCCCGAATCTTCGCGATGGCCGACAACCAGCTCGACAACAACAAGCCGCAGAGCGTGGCCACCTTCGCCGCCGGCTGCTTCTGGGGCGTGCAACTAGCCTTCGACCGCGTCCCGGGCGTGCTGGAGACCTCCGTGGGCTACACTCAAGGCAGCGTGGACAGCCCCACGTACCGCCAGGTGTGCACGGGCCGCACGAACCACGCGGAGGCCATCAAGATCGTGTTCGACGAGTCCCAAGTGAGCTACGACGCGCTGCTGCGCAAGTTCTGGGCCATCCACGACCCCACGACGCTCAACCGCCAGAAGAACGACAAGGGCACGCAATACCGCTCGGGCATCTACTACCACAGCGAGGAGCAGCGCAAGGCGGCGCTGGCGTCCAAGGAGGAGCACCAGAAGACGCTGAGCAAGCCTGTTGTCACGGAGATTAAGGAGGCCAAGCAGTTCTGGGACGCCGAGGACCACCACCAGAAGTACCTGGAGAACGGAGGGCAGTGTGCGGACAAAGGATGTGACGTCGCGATCCGTTGCTATGGGTAAGGAGAAAGGTGAGGATGAAGGCGTCTGGTGGTTTGAATAAGCAATATGATTCATTTTTCATAATTGTCGGTGGATCAAGTGACTTCCATTTGAAAAAGACACCTGCGTGATCATGAGGTCTGCCCAGACTGCAAGCACCGTGTTCAGTGTGGTACGACTCTCGCTTTGATCACGGAATGCAAAGGGTTTGAGTTCCTTGCTCTCCATCACGCGCACGAGGCGTTCTAGCTCTTGGTTCGTGTGCGGTTGCAGGTTCGAAAGTTGGAGAGTTAAAATGTAGACTGAAGGAGCGTGTGGGACGTATGCTCTACTATGGCATGAGCTTGCTCAAAGCAAATTGGTCGCAACCGAGTTCAAAGGATTCTTCGATAATACTAAATCTCGTTCGCCTCGTGATTTGAGAATCTTTGCATCAATCTGTTATGAATACGCCTATACTTACTTTGCCTAGCCACAGGTTTCTGCGATCAGGCTGGGCACCAGCACATTGTTCTGCAATCTAGTTACTAGATCGGTCATTAGTGCGTATTCCTCTGGGTAAGCTTTTACTTCGAAGTACCTTTATCATGGCAGCTACATTCCTGGCCAAATCTCTCACTGTCTACGTGTGGATTAGATCATTCTATCAAGTGTGATTTTTTATTCTTGTTGAAAACTACAGTAGATACTCCGGAGTAGATTAGTTAGAGAGAGGTCACGGAAAGCAAGACCAAGGAAATTCCCCTCAATACTTACATACGATGAATGTTCTGTAAATTTAAAATACACTTTATTTTACAAACTACATCGAGCGACAGAACGTTGAGCAAGTTCATCACCACGGAGATGTTCCTGGGACGATGACTGCCACCAAAAATATATTTTGTAGGGGTTAACCCTTCTAGTGGGAAAGAAGCTGAAAGGATGGAGTTAAAAAATTAAATTGGTCGGTGTCTTTTTAATGTCGAATACTGTCGACGATCTTCTTCAATCCTTTCGTAGTGGCACGTTTGCCAGCCGATAGTACGCGGTCAGAGAATTTATCATCTTGCCAGTCTTTCCAGACACCGTACTGCATGACTTGGGCGTGCTTCTGAGCAGCTTCGAGTTTCTTGATACGCTGAGCGAGAGACGAAGTTCCAGTATCCCTACGGTAAAATAGATAAAAACTCAGTGGTCGAACTCCAGCAACGAACACACAAGAATTTCACTTACGATCCGTTGTCGTAGTTATCAAGATTCTCAGGAATGCACTCTGCGTAGCCGTATGAAACAAGTTCTTGCGCAAAATCTCCACCCAAAGGCGGCTACATCGACAACATCAAAAAGGTCAGCTACAGATAACGCACACCACCACCGCAGAGAACAGCGACGCACCCTCCTCAGCGCGATATTACACGTCGCCACGCTCTCGGCCCCTTTCACACTAATGCTGTCGACAACACCAGTTAGACGCCATCTACCGATAACACCAACATGCTGTTCACTTCAACTCACCGTTGTAGCAACTGCATCGTCATGTACCGATGCGAAGACACAAAGTTGGAGTAGACCCACTCCTCGGAGCTCTCGTCCACTTGCACGCCAAACAGCCGAACAGCCAGCCGATCGCTCTCCTTCTTCTTGTCACCGACACCCACCGTCAGACTCTGCGGCAATACGTCTTGCAGCACTGTGCGGCGCAAGAACGGCGTGTGGTACACGTAGAAGACGCTCGGGTCTTGCCTGGACTGGCGGATCATCCGCACGCGCAGCTTCTTGCGCCTGGCGAATTGCCACAACGGGATTTCCTCCACGTTGTTGACTCGGTTCAGCAGGCCGCTCAGCTTGATCGAGGCGGCAATTGACGCGGCCACCGTCACCATGAGCCCCACGCGGAAGAGTGTCAGGTGCGAGTCGATGGTCTGCTGCGTGTCAACCACCAGTCGCCCCACTCGGCGGCGCAGATCTCGGTCATCACCCGCGCTGCGATCGTCGGAACTTGGCGGCAGTTCTGCATGCGTCTTGGCTGTAGATCGCACCGGTTTGCGCGGTGGTTCGTCGCCTGGAGCGCTCTCACGGGGCGGCCGGTCTTCCATGATGGACACCAATTTCTCCACTGGAGCTCCTCGCCGCCCGTCGAAACTGACGTGAAAATGGTCATAAAAGGAACAAGATAGCAATTTTTACAATAGTGATGTCGGTTTTGGCTTGTAGTTTACAAGACTGTGTGTGCTGCTTATAGTTCCACCAACGCCTGTCCTCTTTAGAAGAACTTTATTGCTGCATGGTCCTGAGGCGGCCGCATCCTCGCATGCGGGTGCTCACGATCTCATTCGCTATTCTGCCGCGGGAGAAGCAAGTCGCCGGGAAGAAGCCAAAACCATGAGGAAGTACGAGGACACGTGGGTCGTGGACCGCACTATGTTCGAATACGTCAACCAGGTCTGCAAATGCCCCCAGAAATGCCCCTCGTAGCTCTGTGATCGACGGTACTGATTGATTCGCAATTGCAGGGAGGCTGCAGCTGCTGCGGCGTGACGCACACCATCATGAACTTGGCGGACTTGGCCAGCAAGTGCTCGGACTGGGGTGCGGCCGCTGTACTTTCGAGATGAACGGACATTGAGGCTGCTAGTTGGTACTCATAAAGTGAGCCTGGTGGTACTACAGAGACCGACGATGAGAAGAAGGAGCAGTACTCGCCCTGGCCGATGTTCATCCACGAGGAAATTCTGACGGAGCGCGCTCGCCTGCGCATGGCTATGAAAGCTGACATGAACAAGTACAAGGACTTTGTGGACACCCACATGAAGGGCTTCATGGACTGGTGGATCCGGCTGGGGGAGAATGCTAAGGCGAGGTTAGTTCGGGGTGTGCTTGTGCTGGATGGATCGTCGTATGTCGTGGAGTTCTGACAGAAATGTTTGGAACTTCGAAACAGAATCTTCCAGCTCCCGGACGAAGAAGTGCTGAGCTACTTCCGTGTTCACACGAAGGTGAAAGGGTCCTACGAGATTGTACGTCCTTGTTGTTCATTCAATCAATGGGTGCTGCCGATGGAAGGGGCTGCTAACCTGTGTATGGTATGCTGCTTGTAGTTGCTCTGTGCGATTCTGGAGCAGATCCGACACTTCCAGGACACCGGATACACGGATGGCCGAGTTGCGGCCGAGCTCTTCTTTGAGAAGAACATTGTGGTACGCACTCATTGGTTCCTTGCTCTCTGAATGAGCCACACAAAAACTGACTGCGAGTATCTGGCGATTCTAGTACCAGCGCGAGAGCTTTGTACTCGACTCGCAGTACATTGCGATGGAAGCCGGGGACACGAACTTCTTCGAAATGCTAAAAATCCTCGGAGGGCCCAAGCTACTTCCTGTCCGAACGAGTAAGTTTTGAACTGTGTACCAACGATACCAGTTTGTCGATCGATCTCTCAGTTTGCTAACCATCGAGGACTATCATGTGTATGACTAACTCTATCGCAGCCCGTAACCCCAACGAGAAGAGTGAAGCGGAGGCGGAGCAAGCCAAAAGTGAGAGTAACGTGCAGAGTTTCCGCTCGGATCGACGTTTGGCTCGTCTGGTACCTAGGGCTCACTCAGCCTCTTCGTTATCCACAGTAGTACTGATTTCACGCCCTGCTGTCTAATGCAGGTGATGTTCCGTATTTTCGCGGATATGGCAACGCGGAAGTACATGCGCGAAGTGGTGAACGTCGAATCGAATAACAAAGTGGGTCTGTAAATCCTCCAACAAAATTGCCTGACTCAGATGAAGAGAACACGCCGGCACTCGAACCACCAGATGACATCGAACGTGTACATTTGAGTAAAAAAAGATGCATACGAAATTCCTCTCATTCCAACCTCCTCCTGTACGCGGGCATCTTTACAGTCAAATGCAACCTACCAAGGTCGCTGCTCTAATTAGCGGTGACCGTGACCCCCTTTTCTTTTGCCGCATAGTACTTGCGGCTCTCTTCGAAGTATCCATTCGGGTGATTGATGAGGACGTCAGGGTCGCTGCCGGAATGGGTAGCCTCGAAGTACTTTTTGCAGGCGATCTGGTAGTGGTGATTTTCTGCGAGCGACAGAATCTCTTGCTTTTCTCCTTCTGATACGCCCTGCAGTGCCTTGCGGAGATGCTCGTGCTCGAAATGACGGAATGGACAGCCGTGATACTCGCCGTTCTTGGGCGGGTCACCAGTGATGATGCGCATGCAGTTGGAAGGCGCATAGTCTTTGCGCTTACCCTCCTTACCGTAGTTGTGACGGATGTTGTACGCGTATTTCTTGTTGAAGTCGTCGACAGACATCTTCTTGCAGAACTCCTGCTTCCAGTATGCGATGGCATCATCGAGCAGGAGGCCAATACCCTTGAGGAACAGACCGTACTGCTGTCGTCCAGCGAACTTCAGGTGGTGACTGAGCTTGAGTCCCATATGTAGTGAACGCATGCAAAGCGGCATGGACGTAGTCGCAAGGCCGTCGATCATTTCCGGTCTGATAGCATTCTCCGATCCAGGAACAGGTGTAGACGAGTAGTCTGCGTCGATGTGGTGCTTGGCAAGATTCGACAGCACGGGTGCGATGCGGTCGTCCTTGCTGATCAGCGAGCGGTTATACTTAAGGAAAGCTCCCGACAACTCCTTCGATAGCTGCACAGCAGTAAATACTTGTGAGGATAAACAGCAAATAGGTCTCTCATCAAAATATAGCAACGTACATTGGCACGGAAGGCAGCAAACAGGATGGACACGACGTGCTCGAACGGCACGTAAGCCGTACCAGCCTCAATGTACACTCGCCGAGTAGCTACCAGGTCCAATGCCTCTGTGAAAGGCACCTTGAAGTACGCCGGCAGCGGCTGACCACGGACCTTCAGGTCATTGGCGTCCCTCACAGCCTTCAGCTTGCTCTGCCTCGCCTCAATCTCGTTCGCCGTCGCCTGCACCACACCAATCAACCGTCAGTTTCTCCTTGCACCACCATAGGTACACACTATCATTGCCCACCTCCTCATACGACAGTCCGTTCTGCTTCATGAACTGAATCTTCTCCTCCCGCGTGAGTTTGTCCAGACGATAACTGCACCACAATCCCCTCCAAACAGTCAGCAAAGCTCTCCATCCCCCCCCCTTCACTACGATACAACTTGCAGTTTCCGCACCGGAAGAGCGTGCTCTCCTGCGTGAGGAACCAGCGACGCAGCTCCTCCGTCTGGCAGAAGGCCATGCGCAGGAAGAAGTGCGACAGCACGTCCTTGGCCGCGTCGTCCTCGGCCTGGCCCGTGCGTCTCGGGGCGGCCGAGCGCAGCGGCATGTGCTTGTTCAGCGTCTTCTCCAGCCGCCCCTCGCGGTCCTTCATCTGCACGCTGCGCAGGCGGTAGTTCTCCACGGCCTTGAGCACGTGCAGCCGGTCGATCGCGAACTCCTCGAACTGCTCCAGCGACACCTCCACCAGCGGCGCCTCGTTGTACAGCGACAGCAGCGACAGCCCGTGGCGAGGCACCTGCTCGCGCCGCCGACTGTTGCCCACGTTCTGCATCTTGGAATGGCAATCCACACACCACCACCAGCATTTCCCGCCAAAACAAAACAAAAACCATGCTGGTGTGGACCACCTCTAATTTGTGTTCCACTGGTGTGCACGTTGAAGCGACGGATAACATTCATTCCGCATTCCGCAACGGACCGGAGGCAAATGAGCGCGGCGTCTGTGGCCGAGCTGCACGATGTGGATCTGCGCAAGCTGGTGCAGGACAAGGTGCTGTACCAGATGGTGAAGCACGTGACGCAGCTCACGCGCGGGTGGGTCGTCATGGTCGTGGACGACGAGGCCACGCGCAGCTTGACGCAGGTGACGCGCATGAGCGAGCTCACGGACTGTGGCGTGTCGCTGCTGGAGCGCATGGAGCTCGAGCGCCAGCCATTTCCCGAGATGAACGTCGTGTACTTCATCGCCCCCACGGCGGCCAACGTGCGTCGCCTGGCGAGGGACTTTGAAGACCCCAACAAGCCCAAGTACAACGACGTGTACCTCTATTTCCTGCATCATGCGGGTGAAGACGCTCTCGGCGAGCTGAAGAACGCTCCTCCAGCTCTGCTGCAGAGACTCAAGGCGCTGCAGGAGGTCAATGTGGACTTTTTAGCTCTCGAGAAGTGTGCGTTCACCTTCGGGATGCCCGAAGCGTTCCATACTCTGTACTCTCCGACTGTCAAGAAGAGCGAGAGTGAGAAGCTCATGCAGACGATTAGCAGCAAGTTGGTATCCGTCTGTGCTACATTGGAGGAGTACCCTTATGTGCGGTACCAGGCTGGACATGCTCGCATGGAGCTGCTGGCACAGATGTTCCAGAACAAGATGAACGACTACTTGGCGCAGAACTCGGCGTTTTCATACACGCCCAAGCGAGGCACGCTGTTGTTTATCGATCGTGGGCAAGATATGATCACGCCGTTAATGCATGAGAGCACGTTCCAGGCGATGACGTACGACTTGTTGGACGTGAAGGACGACCAGATATCGTACGAGTCGGAGACGAATTCCGGTACGGCCACGAAGACGGCGTTTCTGAACGAAAACGACAAGCAGTGGGTGGAATTCCGACACACGCACATCGCCAAAGTCAGCACGGAGATTGGCAAGCGGATGACAGCGTTGTCGGCATCGAATGCGGGTACGTCCCTTGGTCGAGGCAAGAGCACTGACCTGCACGCTATGGCTGCCGGACTGCGTGAGTTGCCCGAGTACCGCGAAATGCTGGGCAAGTTGTCGCAGCACTTATTCTTGGCAGGCAAAGCCATGGATATCTTCACTTCCACGGCTCTGCTCGACGCCTCCAACATCGAACAAACCTTGGCCACGGGCGTGGAAGCGTCCGGGAAGAAGCTGAAGCATTCTACGGTTGCAAAACAGCTCGAAGATTTGTTCAAGGACCCGAAGTTGACCGAAAAAGACCGCTTCCGAGTTGCGGCAGTGTTTGCGCTAACCCAAGACACGATGAAGGAAGTGGAGCGTAACAAGGTCATGCAGGCCGCGATGCTATCCAAGAAGCACGAAACTATTCTCGAAAATATGATGTTGGTAGCTGGCACCGCGCTGTACAAGCAGAACGGCAACTCGCTCCTCTCAAGCGAGGGGCTGAAGTTAGCCACGAAGAAGGCTGAGGCAGTGGAGTACTCGAACGCGCGTTACGACCCTAAGATCAAGGCAGTCATGGCTTGCGCGTTGAAGCGTACGCTTGGCGAGACCGAGTATCCTTACATCATTACGCCACCTCCCCAGAGCCCAACCGCTGACAACTCCAAGAAGGCTGGACCGGTGTCGCTGCGGAAGTATGTACTGCTGGTCATGCACCGTGCCTTTGGCTTGATAACTAACTCGTGTGTGATGCTGAGTTCAGGAAAATTGCAGGGAAGGGTAAAACACAAGAAGCTGCACCGGTAAAGTGGATAGTTGAAATAGTTAGTGGAAGGCAATTGAGCTAACACAGTGGTTCTGTGCGATGGCTTATTCAGGAGAGCGAGCAGTTTTACGGTGAAAAGTTGATCGTCTTCGTGAGCGGCGGGGCCACGTACTCGGAGGTAAATTCTCACCGCTGTTTTTTTCTTGCGGACCATCGAGCTCACTTGTATATTATCCTACCGTGCTGCAGCTCCGCAGCACCTATGAGGTTCGCAGCGAAGAGAAACGTGATGTCATTCTAGGAACGACTGCGTTGCTGTCTCCACCGACGTTCATCGAGTCGCTCGCAACGCTCAAGGATGCCAACCCGACGCTGTCGTCACTCCCCATAAGGTTCGTGGGTCAACAATGCATTGCAACTGGAAGTATCTTGCTGACAATCTCCGCCGTTTTATCTGCACAGTGGCCAAGGCGCCGAGGTGATGCCCCTGGCGAGCGGCGAAATTCACCTTCAAGTTGAAGCGCAGCAGCTGGAAAAGCCGTCAACGCAGTGATCCGAGCGACAACTCGATCCACCTCCGCGAACACACATCGATATGACCAACTAATAGCTACTCGTTTTCCAGCACGCACGCAAATGCAGTGGACAATAGATCGCATACTGGCCATGACGTGTCGCCCACCATCCTTCGCTCCCATAGGTCAAAACGCCTTCACTTCCACTTTGTATACCGACTCAGTAGCTCACCTCCCGAAAGCTCACATCTTAGTTTCCACTTTAGCAGAGACCTGATCGCCGACGATGCGTGTTGCTCGCTGGACGCTGCTCGCCGCGGCGCTGGCCGTATCCGTTTACGCCAAAGACGCCGGCGCGCCAGTCGAAGACGAGGCCGCGGAGTGCGCGGCGCCGAGCGTCGTGGCCGCCTTCGAGTCCAAGATCGCGGCCCTGACGCAGTCCAACGCCGCGCTGCAGCTCCAGGTGGACGCCCAGGCCGCGGACAAGACGCAGCTGCTGGTCGACGTGGCCCAAGAGCACGAGGTAGTGGTACTCAAGCTGCAGGAAGAGATCTCGTCCCTCCAGAAGGACGTGGGGGCGCTCGAGAAGGACGTGGCCAGCGAGACGCAGGCCGTGGAGAAGGCCGAGGCCGAGCTCAAGCGCGCGCTGGCCAAGCTCAGCGGCGAGATCGAGCGCGCGGCCGGGCGGGACAGTGACGTCACTAAACTGGAGGACGAGCTGGCCAAGGGGCGAGCTGCCGCATCGGAGACGGACGCGGAGCTGAAGGCGGCGCTCGCGAAGCTGGCCGAGGCGACCAAGAAGACGACGCAGCTGGAGAAGAGCCACCAGAGCGTGGAGAGGAAGAACAAAGCGCTGCTCAAGGAGCTCGGCGAGGCCAAGTCCGTGGAGCTCAACATGGCCTCGCTGCTGTCGTCGTACTACGATGACGCGCTGGTGCTGGCGGAGCAGGTGGCTGTCTACGCTCAGGACAAGCTGGACGAGCAATCGGGCACGCTGGAGCAGGTGCAGAGCCAGATCGAGACGGCCAAGAAGACGGCGTGCGACTCGACCAGCAAGTTCTACAAGGAAAACCTGGCTGCCACGTTGGATCCGATCCTTGCGGATGTGCACAAGGCCGTGCACCCGCATGTGGAGAAGTACCTGCCCATCGTGCAGAACGAAGCGGACAAGGCCAAGGAGCAGGTGGCCGTGTACTCGCAGGAGGCGCTGCGTCGTGCCAAGCTCGCGCGTCTTGAAGCGATCACCCTGCTGGAGCAGAACGAGCATGTGGCTCAGCATGCGCAGAAGGTCATTGATGGGCTGCTGATTGTGCTGGCGACCCCGCTGGTTCTGTTCCAGCTCCGTCTCGCGCTGCGTCTGGCGTGGTGGCTGTTCACTACGATGCTGTGCGTTATGACGTGTGGTCTGTGCTGCGGATCGCGCAAGCGCATCTCCAAGACGAAGCGCAAACCTGTGAAGAAGACGGCTAGCATCAACCAGAGCTTGAACGCTCCTCTCAACGGCCCTACCAAGAAGACGACCACTAGCAAGACCACCTTGACTTCTCAGAAGCGCGGCAAGAAGGGCAAAAACTAAGAGTGCAGATACGTTTTCCGAGCCATACGAAGGCCCAACAGGAAGTATAGGGTATTCTGATTGAATGGAACGAGGCCGTAGGAAGTCCGTCATTATTTTTAATGTTTGGGTCAGATGAAGGACAAACGCTTTTGTCAACAAAAAACAAAGCTTTCACATCAAAAGACTGCTCACTTATGTCAAGTCATATTCCTACAGCTACTGAAGAAACTGTAAGCTTCATTTCACTTTAACTGTAAAGTCCTGTCTGAGACTGAGACTCACGTTGCTCGCGTCGATTGGAAATGCTTCCGACGTCGCGCTATAGGAGAATCCTACCCCAGCGCCACTCGAAGTGGCAATCACATACGACGGGTTCGTCGAGACGCCCAGCACGACCACATTTGTAAGGGTGTCGGTGAAGTCACTTCCGTTGCAGTTGTTCTGCGTCACCTTGGCACTAAGGACCCCATCAGCCACAGTGAGCTGGACTATTGTTGCCTGCTCGTTTTACATTACATTGGTTCAACCAAAACAGTTCAAGGCAAGTTGTGCTGTTGCCGCTACCCATACTTGCTTCGCCCACCGGAGATCAAACATATATTGGCCAAGACCGAGGTCTCCTGCCCAAACAAGGAAAATTAAGTGAATGCTGGAGTCTATCGTCCAGCTGAACTTCTGTTTCAAGCACCTCGCAAGGAGGTGGACCATACTCAGTCATCACCCAATATTTGCCGAATTTCAACGTTTCTGAGCGAAGGACGAGGCTTTGAGCTCGCTGACAGCACTCGAAAAAAACTCAGTCGTATTATAACGTGCCAATTGCAAAGTGGATAGGCCGGGGAACCAACTATAATAACACTTGGTCTTTGATGAACGCTGACGATAGTTTAAGTTTGTGAAGACTTTGAAGCAGCTGAGAAGTTTGGAGTCGAGTCAAATGAACCTGTCGTATTCTCGACAAAGTACTCGGAGCGCGTACAGAGCGACGATAGGGTCGATGCGGATCGTCATTCCACTTGAATGGGAGCGTATGCAAGTGTAGATGGTGAATTTAATTAACTGAGACAGAAGTATTGCGGATTCTAAAAGGATGATGGAGGTACAGTAGTCGTCTTCAGATACTGCACTATGATGGGGCTGGTGAATCGTATTTACGCAACAGTCATGCGGACAGACAACCTGGCTATGATACTTCGAAGGACACACGAGCCAGGAGAGCACAGATCATAATGGCGGCATCAAAATTCTTGAATAAATTACCCGCTTATTTGCAAACCCGAATCCGAACAGGCTGCATAGCATGCTCCGGTGAGTTCGTGATTCCTTCGCCTTTTGATTTGAACGATCGGTTGGCCTCGAAGTCTTGCAGAATATGAAAATGGGATGCTAGTGAGCCTTTGTCCCCGTCATAATAGCTGAAACAACACGATATACGCGTCGAGTTAGATGCATGCGCAGGTGAATAGTATCGCGCCCGACTCAATTTGCACGTACATAATAAGCTGAATATCAGCGCCGAGAAGGTTCATTTTGTTGACAAAAGTGTTCACTTCGGTTTTGATCCATGGCCGCTGCCTGGCCTCGTACTGATATGGCGTCACATGTACGAAAAGCCTGAGTTGTCTGCCGAAGCAATAAAGGTCAGTTTCACGGAACTACACAAAATAGGAAAGCAGCGTTTAAGGAGCTTACTCGTATCGCGAGAGCACCGACAAAGCCGTCTCTTCCGTAGGCATAGCATTTTCGAGCGATCCGTTCCCAGAGTCCAGCCAATGAATTGAGTTGATCTGCTCAAAGCAGAAGTGCAACGGTCCAAAAGTCCAAGACAGTTAGGTAAACACATCTGAGCAAATGCAAGCTCAAGAGCCAGCACCAAGTCACCTACAGCTGAAAAGAATTGCCGTGTGCTTGCAAATGCAGATCCCTGTCGCACTTGCCCGCTGTTCGAGCGTTTCTTGTTAAACGAGTATCGCACGAGCTCCGTCACCAGTTGATTCAGTACAATGCCTCCTTTGCTAAAGCCTAGCAGGTGCATCGGAAGCGCCGTCGACACGTTCACTACAGTCAACCATCAAAAGCCGTAAGTAAATGCATCATCCATAACTTCACCCCCTAAACATAACAAAATCTAGGTACCTCCTTGTCGTCCCAGCGTCGCCTGCGTGTTCTGCATCAGCGATGCCAGGTGTTTGGCTGCATAAGCCGTCGGGTCGTCTACATCCACCACATCCTCTCAAAATTAGTAAAAAATAATGTTCCTGTTAAACCCGGGCCTCTCCACTACTCACACGTCGTCGCAGCTCCGTATTCATTGTTCGTCACAAAGTTGTCAAAGCTGCAGTACGCTCCGTGCTTGAAGCGACTGGGCCGCACCACCCACACGTTGCACGTGTCCCCGAACTTGTCACTCAGCAGCTCGGCCACCGCCTCGTAGGCGTAGTCGCTGTAGTCCACGAAAGGTCCGTCCACCATGGCCGCCTTGAAGTCCTGCACGTCTCCAGGGAAGAAGATGACGTTGCAGCGCGCCAAGGTATTCTTGGGCACGGACAGTAACAGCTCGTTCTCTCTGTAAAACCATATTATGTAAATATGGTACCGCGAAATTAAACCATATTATGGAGTTTGTCCCACGATTCACCTGTCGAGCCACCCGCGGCTGCGTACACGGAAGGATATGCGCTCCACGCCGTTGTCCTGGTTGCTGGGCGATGAGGAAGGTGGGGACGCGTCCTGCGGGGCCTCGCTGGGGCTCAGCACGCCCAGCACCGATGCCATGTAACTCCACATTGCGCAATTCTTCAATGGAAGAGAAGGTGGGACCATGTGGTGGTTGAACCTGCGGTACTACAGGTTGTATACTCGCATGTGTTGTGGGAACACATAGGCAAAGACTCTCGTTTCAGTATAAATGGGACTGTGAGAATAAGTAAATTCTAGACATGTATATTCTGCACAGGTGCTCGTTTTTACTGGCGGAAATGCGCTGGAGCGCGACGATTGGCTGGGGAGATGCCATGTCTTCGAGGATCGGCTTGCAGTGCATGAAGGAGCATCATACAGTGAATTTCCATGATGCAACTGGAAGCGATACGTTTTCAAGTATACGAACAAGTATTGTGGAAACCACGCGTTATGTCCGATTTATTTACTAATCGACCGTTTTAGACCGCTAATAAACCACTTCGCTA
>LGTU01000186.1:0-65384 GCA_001314425.1 Phytophthora pluvialis
CTTGATATCGTGAACTTTCTCCCCGTGTTCCATCTCCAAGCGCTTACGAAGCTGTTGTAATTGTGCGTGTGCGCCAAATGCCAGAGCCTTCTTCAGTTTCTCGAGCTCAGCTTCTTCCTTTTCAAAGTGCAACGCCTGAATCTCCTGCTTCAAAACTGCCGTTCGCTCCTCTTGCGCCTTCAAAACTGAAGCTACTGCTGCCTCGCGGTGATGGTACAACTCTCGTTCTAGCTGTTCTCGCTGCTCGGCTTCCCAGCATTCCAAGGACGCACGATTGTCTTCCTGCATCTGCTTCAGTCTAAGACTCAATTCTTCTTGTAGGTGGTGGCTGAGCTCCCGTTTTTGTCGCTCCGTCTCGGTTGTCAGCTGAACCTCCAGTTGAGAGAGGCTCTCCTCCATTTCTGCACTATGACAGTTTTGCAGCTCCCCCAGCGCTCGACTGCGTTCCTCAAGAAGCGTGACTTGCGTCTTCTTCACTGCCGTAGCTTCCGCAAACTCGTACTCCTCCATCTTTGCCCGCACGAGTGCTTTTGTCTCTTTTTCGAGCTTCTCGCGCAGATTCACGAGCGTCAGGTGCTTCTTTGAGTCGTATTTGCGTTGCAACTCCTTCACATACGCTGCCTGCATTTGCTGGTGATGGAGTTCGATCTTCGTCGTGCTGGTTTCAATGTCGCGTTGGCAGCGCGCAGCGAAGCGCTTCACAGCCACCGCCTTCTGACTCAAAAGAGCTTCTTCATCCTCAATCGCCAAGGTGCTTTTGACCTTAGCGGCCCAAGCTGGTGATGACGCATTGCTTGCCATGGAATCGGATAGCTCCGACACGGAATGCCGAGAAGAAGTAGCCATCTTCGTCGTTGTGCTCCCAACGCGAAGGCTTCGTTCTCTTGTGCTGCTAACAGAGGAAACACGAGACGCGTCTGTCGTCGCCACAACAGTCACGAAGCAAACGCTTAGCGAGCGTGGTTAACCTCTCACCACGCATAGATCCACGAATTGTAGACGCCAGGAACTTACCACAAGACTTGACGCGCTGCAGGAGTTGGTCGCATTTCATCAGCGTCGTTGCCACTTGATCCGCCACCGCTCCCGCCTCCTGTTGCGCCTTCGACAGCGAAAAAATCGGCGACGAAGCGTCCACCGCATTTGAGGACACATACGACGACGGAGACGGCGGAACACCGTCGTCTAGACCCATGTGCGCGTTCCTGTCGTCTTGTATCTGCGTTGGTGCAACTGCGTTTTGTCCGCTGTCATCTCTTCTCCTTCTCCCTCGAAACACGCTCAGCCGCGTTTCAAGAGCCGCAAGTTCGCGCTCCACATCCCGACAAGCTTCCGTAGCGGCGGCTTTCGTCGCCACGGAGCTCTCGTCCGACAACGACGAGATGGACAGCGCCTTCGACTGACGACGCTGCAGCTTTGAATGCGGATCCGCCGGACGCGTTGCAGACTGCGCATCGCCTTCAGAACCGAGGAGACCTGAGCTCGCGAGGAGACCTGAGCTCGCGTCTGCCGCCGTGACGGACATCGGATCAACTTGGCTACTAATTTGCGGCGACCATCCAGACCCGGCGGTAACCGACATCGTGGCTGTGAAGCGTCGTTAGTTACGACACGAAGCTGTACACGCTCTCGGGCGATTCTTAGCGATCGGAGCATCTTAGCCCACGTAGACAATTAACTCCATGCGACGAAGAGCCCGCCTCCATTCATTGAGCTATGTTCGACTCGACCGATAGTTGAAGTTGAAGTGTTTCGCTAAGCAGCACGGCGGGTTCGTCAGCAGATGCGCACGGGACCCATGGGTCGCATCCTTGCATACAAATCCAAGTCACTTCACCCCGGGTCGTTTCCTCCTCGACCCGTGCCGCCTCTTCGTCGCCCAAGATCGGGCACTTTGGCTTTTGCCCCGCTAGCACCAAGTCTCGAGCCAGCAGCATCCCAACTTGTAGTGCATCAAGTGTAGCCATGTCGAAGCCGCAGGAGCCTGAGCGCACCATGCAGTACCAGGACGAGCTGCCGCCGCTGCCGCTGCCCCCGCTGGAGCAGACGCTGGAGCAGTACGTCAAGAGCTGCGAGGGGCTGCTGGCGCCCAGCGAGCTGGAGCACACCAAGGCCGTGTGTCACGACTTCTTCCACGGCGTGGGCCCCCAGCTGCAGGCCATTCTGCAGGAGCGCGCCGACACGGAGCGCAACTGGATCGAGGAGTGGTGGGAGACCTTCGCCTACATGCAGCCGCGCTACCCGTCGGCCATCAACATCAACTGGTACGGCGTGCTACCGGGCAACTGGGGGCCGCGGGACATGAGCCAGTGCGAGGCGGCCTCCATCTTCACGCACGCCATCCTCAAGTTCCGCAAGAACCTGCTCGAGTACGTCAACAGTTCGAGAGGCTTAATACTTCAGGGGCTATTGCTACTACCGTACTACTATCGTAGAGCACTTCAGTCCTCACCCTCTGTATGTTTGTTCAGGGAGAAGTACCCGCCGGAGAAGATGATGGGACGTCCGCTGTGCATGTTCACGTACTCGCGCATGTTCAACACGTGCGTCATCCCAGGCGAAGAGTGCGACGAGATGGTCTCGTACCCGCACGACGCCAAGCACATTCTCGTACTCAGGAACAACTGCATGTGGGCGGTGCAAGTGTTTGACGACAATGGGGGGGAGATCCCACTCGCAGACATCCTCAGGTAAAAAAACTTTCTAGCTGGGGATTGACCTGTGTGTGTGTGTGTGTGTGTGTTTTATGACTGATTTTGTAGACTTTGTGCTGCTGCAGACAGTTTGAGCTGGTTCGGGATGAAGCTACGGGGCTATTCGACTTGGAGCGCTACCCACCTGTCAGTGTCTTGACATCGGAGAACCGCACCAACTGGGCCAAGGTAATTGATTGCAACATCTTTGCCAAAGAGGAGATGAGAAGCATTGTGCTCACTGGATGAGGCTCCTTGGCACCTTTGCAGGCTCGGGACCACATTATGTCGCTGGACGACATCAACAAGCAGTCGTTCGATCTGATCGAGCGGGCGCTGTTCTGTGTTGCTCTGGACGAGAGCTCTGCGTCGACCTACGACGAAATCGCTCGCAACTGCTTGCTCGGAGACGGACGCAACCGCTGGTACGACAAGCCGTTCACACTCATTATTCACGAGAACGCTCGTGGCGGCCTGAACGGGCAGCACGCGTGGGCAGATGCACTGGTGGTTGTCCGCCTGTTCGACTACTGCATCAAGTACGTGAACGAGAACTTCAAGGCCAAGTTCGCTAACCGCGCGGACTTGAAGCCTACCCTTAACATTAAACCAAAGCGTCTGGACTGGGTGTTGGACAACGCCGCATACACAGCCATCGAGTGCGCCAGTGCCGCAGTGGGGAAGCTGATCCACAACAGCGACATTGCGACGATGCAGTTCAACCACTACGGCACGGCCTTCCTTAAGCGCTACAAGTTGACGCCGGACTTCTTCATGCAGATGGCCATCCAGTTGGCGCACTACAAGATGCACAAGAGAGTCCCGGCTGTCTACGAGACGGCTCACACGAGGATGTTCTACCACGGCCGCACGGAGACGATTCGGTCGCTGTCGAAGGAGTCGCTTGCGTTCGTGAAAACGATGGAGTCGAACGCTTCGGACGGAACGAAATGGGACGCGCTGCGTACCGCCATCGACACCCATAAGGAGACGCTGAAGAACTGTCTGACGGGAGACGGCATTGATCGTCACCTCATGGGTCTCCAGATCGTGGCGGAGATGTCTGGCATCACGCCCAAGCCCTCGCTGTTCACGGACCGAGCCTTCGAGCTGAGCAGGAAGTATTTGGTTTCCACGAGCAACATCAGCGGCGGACCTGGCGCCAGCCCCATCTGGGGAGGCTTCTCGGCCATGTACAACGAGGGTTACGGCGTGTGCTACGCGCTGCAGCCGGATCGCATCAACATGAGTATCACGTGCTACCACGTGTGCCCGGAGACGAGCGCCACCACGTTCAAGCGCCACCTGGAGACCGCGCTGCTGGAAATGGTGGACCTCTGCCTCACGCGCAACGTCATCTACGTCGGCTCCTCCAAGATCTAAGCTAGCAAGTCGACAGGCAGACAGCACGCAGCCAGCAAAGAATTGACCAGAAGTGCAAGTGAAGCCATCTTCGTCTGTTTGTGCTTAAAAGTGTATCCATCTTGTGATTGGCTGATTCAAAATGAAGATCTTGGACGTGCGCGAAAGGTCGCATATCAAGATCGTCTTCCAGATTCGGATGGTCTCCAATGCGTGTCAAAAGATATCGACGTCACTTTCAGATTTGCCGACCTTGACACGCACCCGCCTCGCTCAGCTCGGATGGCGTTCGCTCGGCTGTTGCCCGCCGCGCTCTGCGGGCTCGGACTCGTCGGGTGGGGCGCTCTACCTTCAGCGCAGGCGGCGTTCTACGTGTGCCCTGAGGGCTGCGCTGCCATGCTGCTGCCTCGAGACATGGAGATGATCGACGACTGCCTCTGTGACGACGGGGTGGACACCACAGCGGAGGAGGCGGCGGCAGACGCCATGGACACCGCCCAGTTCGCTTGCAACGGACGGTACAAGGCCAAGCGCGGCGGTGCGAGTGTCCCCACGTCCGTCGCCGACTGTGACTGCTACCATCCGTACGAGAAGGACCCCACGACGCAAGAGTGCGTCCTCGCCAGCTGCCCCCGTGCTGGCAACTATGAACCCAAGCCGGGCGCGTCACAAGTCGCTTCACTCGCCGACTGCACGTGCGCAGCGCCCTACATCAAAGTGGAGACGTCGGGCCAGTGTGTGCTGGGAGACGGTGGCAACGCAGTGAAACCCCGGGGAAAGTACCAGTGTCCACCGAACTCAACACCGACGCCAGACGTTGCGCCGCAGTCTTTCGCTGACTGCCACTGCAGCTGGGGGTTCGTGCGCAACGCCTTTGATGCGTGCGAGCGGGAGTACGCCGCGTATGTCTGTCCTGTCAACTCGGCCAAGCGCTCGGATCTGCCGATCGGAGAACGCCCCCGAGGGTTCTTCGACTGTGAGTGTCTCTCCACTGGAGGCTACAAACGGGATGAAGAAGCACACGCCTGCTGGCCAGAGTCGCAGATGAAGGAACGGAAGGCCAAGAGGAAGACCAGCAACGTCCGCGAAGGAAAGCAAGAGTACCAGTACACCAACTTCGAAGTAGAGGACAGGGATGGCGCTGCGTATGAATGCCCTCCATTCTCCCGTGCCGTCGCCACCGTGCCGCATTCAGTGGAGCAGTGTCAGTGCATTCCTGGGTACGCCTGGAAGCTGCCCGAGATGACCTGCGTGCGCACCTCCGCATACAAATGTCCCGAGCACGCTTACAAGCGCACTAAACTGCAAGGCTCCGAGGTTGAGACGGGGTTTGAGGACTGTGCGTGCGCACGCGGATACTTCCTTGATGCTGTCGCCCAGCGTTGCGTTCCCTGGATGCTGGCCAACTCAAACGGATGCCCACCGTTTGCGGTGCTCACACAGTGGCCTTTGCAGAGCAACGCCAACTGCAAGTGCGTGCACGGACTCAACGAGACTGTCTACGAAGAAGAGGACGAGGCACAGCGCAAAGCGAAAGCTGAAGAAATTGCCAGTGGGGGCACCGTCCAGGAGACGCCTCCGATGAGAAAACGCAAGAAAGAGTGCAACACAAGACCAGTTGACAGCTCGCGGCCGGATTTCTCGCAGTGTCCGCACGACTCGATAGCTACTACGTGGCCTGTGGGGTCGGGAGATGCTTGCACTTGCCTGTCTGGGTTCGAAATGACCCCGTTGAGCGAACAAGAGATTTCTCGTGGTGTGGGCGATGGATTTCATTGTGTGGCAACGCCAGAGAAGAACGTGCTCGCTGATGAAGCAGCGGCTGCGTGCCGAGCTCCTGGCGTTATCCACTCTCTAAGTGGTGAGTGCCGCCTTCCCGTTGAAGAGGCCCCCGAGAGAAAAAGCTCGACGAAGAGCGCACTACGGCAAGACACCAGGCCAGAGGGCGTGCTGTTCAAGGGTATTGAGTACGACTACGAGCTCATGGATGGCACTGTCATGATCATCCAGGGCGACGTCGCAATCGGTGAACGCTTCGTTTGGGAAGACGTCGATCCTGAGGACCCAGAGGAAGTCACGACTCGCATCGAGCATGTTCTGCACGGATACTACAACTCGGGGCGCGACCATCGGTGGCCACACGAGGAGTTGTGCTTCCAAGTGGATAAGAGCGCTCGTCCGTTCCTGCGCACGTTGCTGTCTGCAACGGAGCACATTACGCATGCAACGGGCTTCAAGTTCCACCGCTGCGCAGGCGATAATTGCCGCACAGACATGGGCTGCAGAAGCCACGACTTCGTTGTCGTACGAGGTGTGGAGTCTTCCTGCTACTCGTTCGTGGGGCGTATCGGCGGGCCGCAGCAACTCGGCGTTTCCGCAGACTGTGGACTTGGGAATGTCGTTCACGTGCTGCTGCATGCCGTCGGGCTTCGACACGCCGTGGACCGAGTCGATCGCGACGAGCACGTGCGCATCGCGTGGGAGTGCATTCCGGAGTCAAAGCGAAGCTATTTTGTGGTGGAAGACATGGGCTCAGCCCCCACGCCTACCCGAGCAGCAGACCGCGTCCTTGAGCCGCCTCCGTACGATCTCTTCAGCATCATGCACCACCCGGTTGATGCCTTCGTGCACTCTGATTCCGACGATAGCAAGCCTCAGTGGTGTTCAAGCGTCGTCCCGCTGGTTGCAGACGACGACAAACGACTTGCAGTGATGAAAGGCATGGGCCAGCGCGAGCGCATGACCATAGCCGATGTCAAGTCAGTCTGGGCGTTGTATCCGGCCCTGAAGAAGAAGCACCATGATCACCAAAAGTCAGGCGAGGGCGGCGAAGCGGAAGCTGAGGAACTGCATGAGAGCTTCATGCACACGGAAGACGATGCGACAGAAACCGAGTCGGCTGCTGGCTCCGGCGGCCAACACCACGGCTTCGGCCAACGCCTCGTGAGCTTCTTGGGCGCGGTCGTGACGCTTGTGGGCTTCGGAGCGCTGCTGGCCTTCATCACCACGGAGCTTCGGCGACGCGCACTGCTGAGCTCTGGCGACGACTACTTCTACGAGGCGCCGCTCATTGACAGCAAGAACGACATTTGAGCGACCCATTTCCTGCATGTACCGAGTCCAAAGTGCATATACAAACGTAACACATTCACACAGCTTGAAGCATTTGAACCATCGTGTCTGGTCTCCACTCTAAAAAGGTACGGGAAGCAGCAAACGCGACGTTCCATCTCGCCTCAAGCTGCAACGAGAGAAGCGTGTCGTCTACTTGTCCTCGGCCTCCTTCACCTCCGTTGCCTCGTCGCTCGTGGCCTCCGCGTCGGCCTGCTTCGTCTCCTCCACCTTGGGCTCCGGCAGCTTGCCATCTCCTCCTGCTAATATGTCGGCGAGCCGCGCGTTCACGTACACGTCGCCCTTGTCCGCAAGGTATTTGGCCAGCGGGATCTGCACAGCAAACACAACAACAAGCAAAAAGCAAAGCGAAACGTGAGGACAATAGCAGCAGCAACAACCGACCCAGCGACTGCCACGTACGTGCTCCTTGAGGATGCCTCCGTTCTGGTCCTGCAGCAGCTCGATGATGAGGTGCGAGTTGATCTGGATCTCGTTGGCCGCCTCCTTGGCGAGGGCCACGGCCTCGTCCCACTTACCCTGCTTCTTGGCGTTGAGCACGCGGAACGTGTACATCTTGTACGTGACGGGCACGCGCTTGGCCTGCATGAGCCGCACGAGCTCGTCCACGGTGTCCTGGTCCTCCTGGGCGGCGAAGTGCTCGGCCAGACGCACGAAGCTCTGGTTCTTGACGTAGTGTCGCATGTTCTCGGCCTGGCGCAGGAACTCGAGCGCCGCGTCGGCCGCGTCCAGCTTGATGCAGGCC
Source organism: Phytophthora pluvialis (assembly GCA_001314425.1). Classification (NCBI taxonomy): domain Eukaryota; phylum Oomycota; class Peronosporomycetes; order Peronosporales; family Peronosporaceae; genus Phytophthora; species Phytophthora pluvialis. The sequence goes on from LGTU01000186.1 coordinate 7,933, forward strand.
GCCAGGAAGCTGCTGGCCGCGAGGGTGGTCGGGTAGGCCAGCTTGGCGTCGCACAGCAGCAGCGTCTTCTGCACCTGCAGCAGCTCGTCCTTGCCCTTCATCTCGCGCACGATGTGGTTGATCTTGAGCGGCGTGAAGTAGAGCGGCGCCGTGGGGATGGACAGCCGCGCGCCGATGGTCGTCAGCGCCTTGGTGAGGTCGGCCACGCTGCCCTCCACCTTGGGGTACTCCCAGTTGCCGCTGAAGGCGCGCGCGCCCTGCCTGCGGGCCGCCGGAGACGCGCGCAGCACCAGCGAGCGCACAGCCAGCATCGTCCTGTAGGTCCTAGGTGGTAGGTAGATCGGGTAGGGCGTAGGCCAGTCAAGTCACTTGACTCAAGTGTCGGTGACCTCCGTAGCCGCTCGTTCGTCGCGTTTGGATTGGCTAATTGTCACGAGCCATTTTAACCAATGGAAGAACCGAACGAGACCTTCTCGGGTGGCTGAGCTTGTCTAACTATTGCCAACGAGGGGCTAAAGCACGACAATGGCAGGAGGGATGCAGGCGTTCCGCTCGGTCATGTCCATTGGCCGGCGCCAGCTGGCGGCGCGTTCGCAGCGCGCGCCGTTCTCGGCCGCGGCCGTGCCGACGCGCTCGGCCGAGGAGTGGATGGAGAACATCCGGCTCTCGGCCAAGAAGGACGTGCTGATCAAGCGCACCAAGCTGGCATCGTTCCTCAAGACGGTGACCACGAGCGAGCAGCTGGAGGCCTCCAAGGAGATCATGAAGATCTACGAGCAGAAGCGCGTGGACCCGGACGCCAACGCCGCCGGCCTGTTCGTCAAGAAGGCGCTGGAGCTCAACGCGCCCGACGTGGCGTTCGACGTGCTGGAGGCCAACTACCGCATCGGCCTCTTCCTGGAGCCGGCCACGCTCAACAAGCTGCTGTCCAAGTTCCTCAAGGACGGCGAGTTCGCCAAAGTCTTCACGTTGCACGAGATCGGCCACAGCAAGTACCAGGTCAAGAGCACGGAGCGCACGTACGACATCCTCATCCGGGCTGCCATCGAGCAGGCCGACTACGAGAAGGCCGTGGCCTTCCTCAAGACGGCGGCGTACGTCCTTGTGCTGCTACATTTTACTACGGCGGGCTCTTGAGCTCTACAGTTTTGTTGGTTGCTAAGCGATCTTCTGGTTGTTTGTGTTTTGCGTGTGTGTGCAGTGAGGCGCAGAAGCTGCAGCGCGTGACGTGCAACAACCTGCTGTTCAAGCTGAAGGACAACGAGATGCAGGACAAGATCGACGAGGTGGCGGCGCTCATGAAGACGGCGGGCGTAGAGCCCAACGAGACGACCAAGAAGATCCTGCAGTAGGCCTGGCCTGCTGCTCTCTTCTAGTCTGCAGGAAGCCATTGCACATATAGCCACAACGAAATGAAAAGCAAAAAGCACTGACATCACAGACGCCAACTCCTAGAACAACGTCGCTGCGGAACCTGAAGCAGCACCTGCCTAGCACCACTTGTGCTTGTTGGTCCAGATCGTTCGATAGCATTCGACGACAGGAGAATCTCCTCGTGTTTCTCGCGCCGCCAGCAAATCGTGCAGGGCAAATGCCCTACGGATCTGGCCCCCGTGCTGACGTGCAATCAAACGGCGGATGGTTCATGTTTGACGGTGCGTAGCGCGATGTTGTGGTGCATACTGCAGTGCACTATGAAGTACTGCAGTAGGTTTATTAACTCGTTCTCGTGTTTGGCTACAGCTGATGGCGTCTACTAGGCACAATGGCTTCCATCTAGCTGCGCTCTTTTCCACATGAAGGCGAAACTTACTTGGTCTGGTTCTTGACGCCGAGGATACGGGCGCGGATCTCGTCCTGGTTGCCCAGGTAGAAGGCGCTGAGGGGCGCGATGGCGTCCTTGTGCGGAATGGGCTTGAGGTTCTCGTCCAGGTGGTAGACGAGCGGGGCGCCCGTGGGGATGTTGAGGCCCGTGATCTCGCCCTCCGAGATGTTGTCCAGGTGCTTGACGAGGGCGCGCAGGCTGTTGCCGTGCGCGGCGATCACCACGTTCTTGCCCGACTTGATGCTGGGCACGATGGTGCTCTCCCACTCCGGCAGCACGCGGGCGGCCGTGAGCTCCAGGGACTCGGCCAGGGGCAGGTCCTCCTTGGGGACGTCCTTGTACTTGACGTCGTTGCCCGGGTAGTACTCGCTGGCCGTGTCGAGGTCCGGCGGCGGGATGTTGTAGCTGCGGCGCCACTCCAGCACCTTCTCGGCGCCGTGCTTCTCCACGGTGGCCTGCTTGTCCAGGCCCGTGAGCGCGCCGTAGTGGCGCTCGTTGAGGCGCCAGGTCTTGAACACGGGGATCCACATCTGGTCGCTCTGCTCCAGCACGTGCCACAGCGTGCGGATGGCGCGCTTGAGGTACGACGTGTAGGCGACGTCGAAGGTGTAGCCCTCCCTCTTGAGCAGCTGGCCGGCGGCGGCGGCCTCCTTGTTGCCCTTCTCCGAGAGCTGCACGTCGTACCAGCCCGTGAAGAGGTTCTTCCGGTTCCACTCGCTCTCGCCGTGGCGGATGAGCACCAGCGTATGCGTGTGCTTCATGGCCTTCTGCTGCTGGTGCAGCATGCCCAGCGAGCGGTTGGCCACGCGCGAGGACATGGCGAGCGAACGGCGCAGAGCGAGGACCATCGAGGACGAGGGGGCTTCGGCTTGGGGACACGGCGTGAATTGGTTTCTGCTTGGGTGGATCGGATCGCCGGATGGTGTCAAGGACGTTTTTTGTGTGGCTGCACACGAGGCGATTGGCCAAGCGGCTCACCATCTCTTCATGAGCAAGCAGGACAGGCCGAGGCATTGGGCTGGCAGCGACTCTAATGCGGCACAGGACGAGGAGCAGCAGATGCGATATCAAAAGTGAATTCATTCGTTCGATCACACGTCGGTCTCGTCGTCGCAATGGCTGCGATTCGGAGACGACGACGTCGGCTTTATAGCATGCATGTAGCGCTGGATGGCTGGCAGGCTGAACTCTGGGGACTGCAAGCTGCAGTCCGTTCCGGTGCAGGATGCCGCGCTGCGCCGCACCACGGCACGGTGGGGCTGCTGACTGACTAGACATCCTCCTGCGACTTCCGCACGATGCGACGGCAGTGCTTCTTGAAGCCCTCCTTGTCGTTTCGCCACTCCACCTGATTACCCACAGCGCCACCAGCAGCAACACATCATCAGTCCGACAGTCCTTTAACGCTTGTGACATCCTTTCCAAGCGACGTACCGCAGCGTCGATATTGGCGGGTGAGTCGTCGTTCGGGTCCGAGAGCATGGAGATGACCGACACTAGGATGGACTCGACGCCGAGAATCGGACGCCACCGCTCGTCCGCCGTCTCCTGCTGGTTCAGATGGTCCTCTCCAGGCGGGTGCAGGATGGAGATGCACACCACGCCGTTCGGGTACACTGCACCGACAGCAAAGACAGCAAACAGCAGCAGCAAATATGCACCACCGTCAATAAACCACCCACCGCCTGCCAATCAGAAATAAAGAGAGAAAAATAGACTATTGTCGTCGTAGAGAGCGCGGCCAACGCACCATTGGGGTGCCACATCTCCGACTTGAACGTCATCTTGGGCGGCATGTTGGGGAAGTCGGCGGGGAACTCGAGCCCCGCCTTGAAGAACCCGCCCTCGTACAGCGTGTCGGGCGGACCCACCAGCAAGATCTCCCAGTTGAAGATGTTCTCGTCGTCGCCCAGGCCCACGGAGACGCCCTCAGGCGGGTTGCGGCTCATTTCTAGGCGGCACAAAGATCCACCAGTTAGCGAGCGTCGTCCTCGGGCTATTGGCGGCGTATTGGAGCGGGGAAGCCGCACACGGAGAGATCAGACGCAGGGGAAGAACGCCACGCACCTAGAAACTGCCTCCGCAGAAGCTCCTTCGCGTAGTCCGTCGCGCCCGCCATGCTTCTCGCTCGCTTTCCTTTTTTCCAGTTGTGATCGCGTGGCTCAACCGCCCTCGGCAAACGCCACCTCATTGGGTGAAATCGAGAGTAGGTTATCGACCAATGAAAATGTTTATTAGGAGCCGTTACGCCTCCGTTTCAGCTTAGCTACAAGTCAATCTAAGAGCGTCGTCTGTACATGGACACTTCGGGGGCTTTATCTCCCCTTCTCGATTCGGATCTCGGACAGGCTGGGGATGGTGCTGGTCTGCACGAAAGTTGACGTGGCCGGTGCGATGATCGGACCCTTGGTGGCCTGCTCGCGCTCGACCCGCGCGGCGGCGTTGAAGACGTAGACGCCGAAGACCACGAGCACCATGCCGCACCAGTTGAGCGGCGTCACGTCCTCTCCGTAGCGGTAGATGGACAGCACGATGATCAGCGCGCGCTTCACGCAATTGGCCACGCTGTGTGTTACTGGCGACACCAGACTCATGAGCATGTACGCGAGCGCGCTCTGGATGTAGAAGCACATGCCGTCTACGACGAGCACCAGGAAGACGAACATCGTCGAGCGGCCCGTCTTGTTGGCTTCAAGCGCTGGGTCAGGCGGCGTCGCCATCCAGTTGTAGAAGATGAACATGAGCTGCATGGCCACGGCGATGATGCTAGTGTAGAGCTGCAATTGCGAGGTCCTGCGAGACAGTAGCAGTGTTAGTACAGTCAGTCAGTCAATCCGGCACATTACATTGCGCAACCAGCGCTACGTACGAGTAGGAGCGGTTGAGCAGTCTCTTGGTCAATACATTCTGGATGCAGTCAACGCAGTTGGACATGAGCGCCGCAATGAACCCGATGACGTGGAACGAGCTGTCCGACAGACTGCAGAAGATGAGCCCCGTCACGATCGGGATCAGCGAAAAGTTCACTTTCCATCCTGTGCGTTGTCCCAGCAGAAAGTACGTCAATACAACCGTGAAGAATGGCGCGGAGGACTTGATCGTTTCTGGGTGGGCGAGATGGATACGTCAAGAACACAATCAACGGGCACAACGTCACGAATGTCTGAAGTAAGCAGCACAGCAATGGCAATGCACAACGTACGCGTGAAGGAGACAGCAATGTACTTTAGCGCCGTGAGCCCCAGCAGCACCGTGAGGATACGCACGCCGGCGAGCAGCACCATGTCCTTGAGCCCGTCGTCCAGCACCTTGCGCGCTTCGCGCTTGCACACCGTCCAGCCCACGAGGTAGAGCTCGGAGCCCAGGCCGCCCACGACCGACATGCCGAGCTGCGCGAGCGACAACAGGTTGGAGTCCACGCGCAGCTTGGCCACCACGTAGCGGTTGGTCCACAGCGTCACGAGACTGATCACATACCAGCCTACGTCGAAGGAGACACAGCAGTGAGTCAGCAGCAGGCGATGGGTACGGAACGGAAGCGAGAGCAGCGCGCACCGGCGATGCAGACGGCCACTTTGCTCTCGATGCTGCGCGGGGACAGGGCGGTCTTCTTGTCGTGGAACTCGCCCATAGCAGCAGCGTCCGGGCTGGCGACGTCAGGGCGACGCGAAGTGTTCCAGCGGCACCGCGACTGAACTTTGCCAGCAGGCGTTGGACTCTGGTGATTAGGTGGGATATTGAAATGGTTTTGGCCAATCCGCAGCGACCGTTTCGTCATGGCTACATTTAGCTTCACGCCCGCACTTGCTGCCTCCGCAGCGAGTGAGCGAGTCGATATCCATCAAGTTGGCTGGGGCTCTGACGAACTGGCTACGTTGCTGGTGCCATGGGGGCGAAAGGCTCCAAGCCACCGCCGCGCAGGATCGAGGAGGAGGTTGCAGCCGTGGAAGTGTTCCAGGACGAGCCCCCCAGAGAGAGCAGCAGCAGTCGTAAGCAACACAAGACTGTAGCACCAGCCCAAGGCGGCTCCGTGCACATCGTAGGAACCATTTTGCAGGAGCCACCGCCGCAGACGAACGGAGCGCAGACCGCGAGCAGCAAAGCAGCAGACGCGCAGCAGACAAAGCAGGAGACGCAGACAGCAGCGAAGGAGGAGAAGCAGAAGAAGAAGCGGCGGCGCAGCAAAAAGGACAAGAACAAGCCTCCACCACCGAGGCTCGCACGCGCACAGACACAACTGAACGAGCTGAAAAACGTCAAGCCGCTGCTGCAGCAGAGCCCCCAGGCGAGGCAACAGCACTTTGAACACATCAAGGACGCGTACGCGCTCGATGAGGACGCGAAGAAGGCGCCGCCCCCGGACGTTCGATCGCGGTTCTTTAGCTTTGAGACCTGGAGAAAGGCACCGCCGACGCCGTCCGGCAAGGGAGAGTCGCCGACGGCCGAGCCGCCAGCCCCACGGGCCCGGTCCCAGGTCCGTTTTGCCAGCATCGTTTGCTCCGCCAGTTAATTGCACTGATGTTCTTCGATACCCTGTGCCCTGCGTAGACGACAGGAGTGCCGCGAGCTTTGTTCTCGTCCAGCGGTCGGAGTTCAAACGGCATAGAAGACCTCGACGGCCTGGACGACGTCGAGTTGCTGACTCTACCGCCAGCATCAAGAACTGTAGCCATCACCGCGCCAGCTATAACCACAACGCCATGCTTCCTGGCAGCCTCCAACCCAGTAGACTACGGCCGTCCAGACGTCCAAACCACCCCCGTCATCCGGGTCAAAACGAGCGAGCGGAGGACGCCCGAGCGGTCCAAGCGGCCTCTACAGTCCCAGCGCTCTGACCTCCGCATCGACGACGTGGACGAAGATCTCATGGAGCATATCCTGACGGATGATGGTCATTGATTGACTCGCATATATGTAAAAGGCCTAGTAAATTTATACTTTATATTTCGGCGTCTTAACGAATCGTAGCCGTGACTGTAACCGTTACGGTTAACAACGCCGTATCATTCGCACAATCAGGGGGGAGAACGCGAAGAAGCTCAAACCGGACGCCATGGCGCAGTGGAGACGCTTCGCCTTCTTCGACAAGGAGGTGCTCAAGGATGCCAACGGGCCATGGATGAAGGTGCGTATGCGCTCTACCTAACGCGTCCGCTCCCGCTCTCCAACCCCCTCTCTAACGCTGGCAATCTCCCTCTGACCGCAGGGCGTGGACATCACCAGTATGAGCGCCAACCGAGGCCTCATCTGCGTGGGAGACGCCGACGGCTTCGTGCACTTGGCCAACCGCTCGCTGGAGGCGCGCAAGTTTCAGGCGCACGAGCTGTTCGTGTCGCACGTCGTCATGGTGCGCAACTTCATTCGCAGTCGTCGAACAGCATTCCACGAGCTCTAACACCTCGTTCCTATGGTAAAAACCACTGCCAATAGATGAAGCGGAGTAACGTGTTGGTGACAATCGGTGACGGCATTGACCCGCGGCCGGAGGAGCTACGGGAACAGTCCAAGGCCATCGCCGAAGCAGGTCGCGCCCCCAATGCCGAAGAGGTACGTGCGATTAATTGTTAGATCATTGCTATTGGAGGGGATGGGGGGGGGGGTTAATATGCCCATGTACTTTGTTGCTACAGATGTACACGTCCAAGCCCACAGGGAAGAGCACGGCGGTAGTGCGCTTCTGGCGCACAGATCAGCAGGACAGGGAGGGCAAGCCCAAGCTCCTGCAGCAGATCCCTATTTTCGCCAAGAAGTACCCGGAGGAGGCCGTGACAGCGTTCGCAGTGAGCGACGACTTGAGTCAGTTCGCGGTGGGGCTGAAGAACGGCGCGGTGATTCTGTTCCGCAGTGACTTGAAGCGACGTGCAGACCGTCCACCTCACTTGCTGCAACCTGCAGGACAGTTCCCTGTCACGGGGCTATCGTTTACGAGCAAACCGGTTACGGCAACGGTGGCGCATGTGTTTTTGTACGCCTCTACGCGGCGGGGACTGACGTGCTACCACTGCTCGCACGACGACCCCGCCCTGGTGAAGAGTGCTGGCGGTGCTGCTGCTCTTCCGCCGCGCACGACGGTCCTGGACGAACGTGGTGTGGATATGAACTGCTCGTGTGTGAACGAGGAAGGGGAGATCGCTGTGGGCCAGACGGATGCTGTCTACTTTTACACGACTGAAGACCGCTCCGTGTGTTTCGGCTTTGAAGGTGAGAAGAAATATTTGCGCTTCTTCAAGCACTATCTGTTGGTGGCGCACGTGGACCCGCGTGGACGACACCAGGTCAATGTGTACGACCTGCAGAACAAGTTTATCGCGTTTAACTGGACGCTCACTAGCACAAACCCCAAGGGCCCTATGCGCAAACCGCCGCTTGCATCGAACGCCCGTGCGCCCGGTGCGCGTTTCGGGCTGGACGAGATGGAAGAAGTTCGTCATGTGGTGTGCGAGTTCGGTGCCATCTTCGTGGTGTCGTCTATGGGTCATGTGTACCGCTTGAGCGAAAAGGACACGACGTCCAAGTTGGAGATCCTGTTCCGCAAGAATTTGTACTCGATTGCGATTTCGCTGGCCTTCAGCTCCAACTACGATGTCAACAGCATCGTCGATATCTTCCGCATGTACGGAGACCACTTATACCAGAAGGGAGATTACGATGGATCGCTGCGCCAATACGTTCGTACAATTGGTCACGTCGAGCCATCATACGTGATTCGTCGCTTCCTCGATGCTCAGCGTATCCACAACCTCACAGCCTACCTCGAGGCGCTTCACGAGAAGGCGTTTGCAAATGCCGAGCACACGACGCTACTCCTGAACTGTTACACGAAGCTCAAGGATGTCAAGAAGCTGGATAAGTTCATTCAGCTCGACGAGGTGATCGATGCCAAGAAGACAAATGGTACAAAGAGTGACAGCGATTCTGGCGATTTGACGCCCAGGAACGGCGGCGCAGCAGCCAACCTGAACTTTGATGTCGAGACTGCGATCAGTGTGTTGTGGGAAAACTACCCCCAACACGCGCTGACGCTGGCGAAGAAGCATGAGGAGCACAGTTGGTACTTGAAGATTCAGCTGGACCACATCAGCTACGTCGACTCGGAGGACTCCGTCGCGCTGTCAGAGAGCGAGAAGGAACGCGTGGCCGATGCGCTCGAGTACATTGAGCACCTTAGCTTTTCGGAAGCCGATTCGAACTTGCGAAAGTATGGACGCACCCTGGTTACGCACATGCCAGGCCCCACGACAGAGCTGCTGAAGCGTCTGTGTACAGGAAAGTTCGTTCCAGGCAACCCGTCGTTGAAATCGGACCCCGGTGATTTCCTTCACTTATTCGTATCGCACCGCGCGCAGCTGAAGGAGTTCCTGCAGTATATTGTTGAGGTGGAAACGGTGAGCAACACGTCGATCGGTAACACGCTGCTGGAGATGGTTCTCAGCGACGATGACGAGGGGGAAAATGGCACTCGCTCGGTTGAAGAGAAGGAAGAAGCCGTGCTGCGCATTCTTGACAACCCCCGCGTGAAGTACGACGAGGACCACGCGCTGATTCATCTGCAGATGCATGGCATGAAGAAGGGGAAGCGCTACCTGTACAACAAGCTGCACATGTACCACATGCTGGTCCAGTTCCACATCGAGGAGAACGACGACCAGAGTATCCTGGAGGAAGTGCGCAAGCATGGAGACAAGGACCCGAATCTGTGGTCTCTGGCCCTCAAGTACTTTGCAGAGCGAGGACCGCTGCCCAAGGGGGCGACGGGTGGCGACGAGTGGAAGGAGCTGAAGCAGCTGCTTGCTCTTATTGACACGAACCCGGCGATCCCCCCGCTTCAGGTGGTACAGGTGCTGAGCCAGTCACGCGAGTTGCCTGTGTCAGTGATTAAGCAATACGTAGTGAATCAGCTGGCTAGTGACGAGAAGAAGATTGAGGAAGACGAGGAGAAGATTAAGGCGTTCAAGGGCGACACGAAGCAGATGAAGGAGGAGATCGCGCAGCTAAGCAGTCGCGCTGTGGTCTTCCAGGCAACAAAGTGCGACCTGTGCAACCACGATTTGGATCTACCGGCTGTGCATTTCATGTGCCAACACAGTTTCCACCTGAACTGCATTTCCGAGACGGACCGCGAGTGTATCACGTGCTCTATGGACCATCGCCACATTCTGGGGCTCAAAACGCAGCTCGAGCAAAAGGCTGGCAACCACGAGCAATTCTACAATCAGCTCGAGACCGCAGCGGACGGCTTCCACACCATCGCAGAGTACTTTGGCAAGGGCATCTTTAAGAGCAACGAGGTCGTGCTGGACGAGGGCTCGTTCGAGACGCGCTTCAGTGCCGAATTTTAGTTGCCGAACCTACCGCTCGTGTGCTATTCCACTCATAAAAAATTGCGAGTCTGGTGGGTTGTCCTTCCTCGCATGGCGTTTGATCTTTACACTTGACGAATTTCTATGGTAAATATGCAGTCTTCTTGAACGCTGACTGTGTGGAGGCAATCGATAGCACGTCCTCATGTGATCCTGCTGCAACAGGAGGGTAGTGAGACGTCAGGTCAAGTCAATTATATTGGCTGCGTCTTGTCGCTTGCGCTTTCGATCGCGCTCCCGGACGCTTTCACGGTCGTTTGAGTCGAATGGTGGCTTGCTTGACACCTGGTCGCTCTTTTCCTCCCTTTCGTCATCTAACAGCTCGACCGTGGCAGGGGTGTTGCTGTCAGAAGCACGACTCGCTGTGGACACAGGCGGGTCTGTCACCACAGCAACATCGTCGTCGTCGTCGTCCTCTTCAAGAACAATAATTTCTGCAGTGCTCGATCCTGTCGCGTGCTGTCGCCTCGACCCATCGCCATCTCCACCCGCAACGTTTGCGTAGCCATCGTCATCTTCGTCGCTGCTCTCAATTCCCAGAACTTCGTGCGACGCTCCTTCACGAAGCACATTCCGGCAGTGCTCATTGTCGCTGCGTCGCCTCTCCGCCGCCTCCAGAACTTTGCGTCGAAGTGCCTGAGGATCGAGAACCTCTTCGGACGCTCCACTGGACCCAAGCCGGCGACTCGTCTCGCCTCCGAGCAGCGAATGGAACTGCTCTCTCCGTTTGGCCGCCAGCACCGCTGCGATGCGAATGGGGACGCCCACGCTGCTGCCCCAACCAAGTCTCTGGCCTGCCCCGGCATCGGCAAACCTGGCGCCCTCCTCACCCACCAGTCCACGCACCATGAGCGCCTCCATCTCGTGCTTGAGCTCATCCAGGTACCGGTAGAAGACCTGGTTGTGCGGCCCGTGCACCATGTGCGTGAGCTCGAGCAGCAGCGTCCCCAGCAGCTCCTCGTAGGGGTAAAAGGACGCGGGCGTCCGCTTCGGCCGCACTGTGCAGGGCAGCGATGAGTCAGTTTTGGCCATTGGCAGCACGTTAGAGCGACCGTCGACGTACGGCGGACGTAGATTTTGGCGCCGCGGTTCACGTTCATGCCCAGCAGCGCGCCGTCCTTCGGGAAGAACTCGAGCAGCCGCCGCACGCGGAAGCGTCTGCGCGTCAGGATCGGCAGCACGGCGGCGGCCAGGCGCTCCAGGAGCTGCTGGGCCTGCGCGCGCTGGGGCTGCCGCACGAGCGCCTTGATCTCGGCGATGGCGAACGACGTCGTCATGGGCTGATTGGCCAAAATCTCGGTGGTCGGCAGTCCGTTTCGAGTTGAAGTGAGCGAGTGAGTCGTTCCTGCCATTGCTCGATCTCCACACAGGATCAAGGCGAGCAAGGAAGATCGATATGTTCTAGAGGCTAGTAGCGTTGCATGGCGATCATGAACACCTTGCGCTAATACTCGAAGCAAGTTGCGTGATGGTGAATTGGTGTGCGCTATCATACCTCTTGTCGGAGTTACAACAAGGAGTAACAAGAATTAACGACTCAATGTCGCCAAGCTCCGCGTTCGTGCAGCCTGCAGAAGCGACCACGCCCTCACAGAAACACGATACAAGCGCAATAGGGTACGCTTGCTTCATAGTCGATGAAAAACTACTACTAAGTACTTGCACTACAAAACAACCTGCTAAACGCCTCCAATAATACCTCCAATAATAGCAACATGATCGCCTACGGTCGACGACCAGCCAATCTTGCCACACGGTTGAACGGCGAGTGCGGCTTCAACATACAGCACCGTCTGCCTGTTAGATTTCATCGAATCCACTGGCTACGAGTCACTGCTCAGGAACAAACGCCATACTTGGCCGACGGACAGCATGCACAGCACTGGCTAAACCGCATGTCCACGACTAAAAAAGAATACTAAAAAACCACGAGCACGTTTGACGCGAATTATGTGACGGACCATTTTCCCGCGCGAATGACGCACCACTTTAAACCTGGCAGGCCCTGCATCCAGCGCAAGACCGCTGTGTCCGCGAGATTTGTGCCCCGACCAGAGCCAACACGCCGTGCTACACGGCGACTTGCACTTGAAGGCTGGCTGGGCCGGTAGCAGCCTGATGCGTTCCGGCCGCATAGATAGCGCTGCGATCTGGAACGCTCCGTCCCGGTATCTGTACCTCAGCTCTCCTACTAGGACTCCTAGACACTGACTAGGAGACAAGGCCTCAGCTGCGAGCGCCGTGCCGGACAATTCAACGCCGGGCATTGCGTCGCAGGAGACACCATGTTGAAGGTGCCGTCAAACGGCGCCGATCCTCAAGCGCCGCAACGGAGCTGGACAGGCTTAGGCCGATTTCCAGCCAATCGCGGGCCGTCGTCGGAGCCGGCCGGTGACGCGTCCCTATCACGGCGGGCGCTTCCATGTCGCTGTGAGCCAATCAGCGGGCGGTCTCAGCTTCTCGAAACAGCTTCAAGAATCGACTTGCGCGGGGTATCGGGTCTCACCAGGTTGCTCAGCTAGGAATTGTATAGAGACGCGTGCAGCGTCGCGCGTGGTCGATGGTGTCTCGCAGTGAGCTTTCGGCGGTATTATCGCCCGTCGACGCGGTTTCCTACAGCCATGCAGCGGCAACCAGGATGGCTCAGTTCCCAATTGGCGTCGTCGATAGCAGCACGTTATTCTCCGATTGAAGTCACGGCCAAGCAACCTCCGCCGCCATGTTCGACCAGCTCAAGCACGTGATGGCCCGCCCGCTGACCGGCAAATCGCCCGCGGAGAAGCACTTCGGCGGCATGGCGCAGTCCAAGCTGGAGGCGCCGGACCCGTCCACTGCCTTCGAGCGCTCCGGCTGGGTGTTCATCTAAGCTGTCACCACCCGAAGCAAGCGAGCGGGCTCGAACGGACGTTCGTGACTGACGGAGAGAACGGCTGCGCGCCGTGCGTCGTCGTGCTGGTTCCCCCAAGCTGCAGTGCAATCGAGCAGCAGCATCCGTCCTGTTACAGTATTTATGTGGACAAGCAACAAACATGAGCACAAGTGTACTTCTAAGAAGAAAATAATGGGAACTCGCCAGAGGCTCCTTCATACCAATGCACGTCATTGATACTATTCATTTATCTTTTGCGTTTGCATTGCCTTTCTTTTGATTTGCATTGCTGTAGTCTTTAGGTGATTTTAAGCTGACGAATCTCATTCTGCGCTTGTTGAGATCGTTGGCCGCCCCTTGGATTCCGCCCCCAAGATGGTTCGCGTGAAGGTCCGCGTGTTCACGTTCCCGTCGGACCCGAGGACGCAGAACTCGTACGTCGTCGGCACCATCGAGGTGCGGCCTGGACGTAGCTGCACGCTGCCGTGGTGCATCTTGTCTGACCTTGGAGCTCTTTGCTCGCGACGATGCAGGGCGGACTGCTGCCAGTTGTGGGCATGCTCAATCTTGACGACAAGGACGTTGCCACGGCCACGTTCGCTCAATTGCGGCCACGCATCGAGCTGCTGCAGGACAAGGGCGTGATCCGACGCAGCGTCATGTTCCAGGAGGTGCTGGCACTCATCGCGGCGTCTCCGAACCCGCACGGCTGGCCGCCCAACGCCATGCAGACATACTGGTTCAGCCACTTCACCGACGAGAACGAGATCGTTCCGTGCGTCATTGCGGTTCGTCTGCTGTCAACGGCATCTCTGGATCCGTTAGGACCGATCCGGCTCACCCTATCTCCTGTCATTTGTCTGCGCTGCTGCACTTAGGCCGCCGACGAGGATTGCCCCATCAGCCAGTTCCTAAACATGACGACGTCAAAGCAAACGGGCGACCTCGTCCTCGTCCCGCAGACGCAGCTCGGCCCCGTGTGCGAGCAGTGCTGCCAAGGTTGCGAGCGCTGTCCGCCCATCCAAAGCAGCAACAACCAGTAAAGTCCCAAACGTCTCAACGTTGTGCTGCGTTTCAAGGAGGCTGCTTAGCTGCTACTGCGCCTCACTCCTTCTTACCAACGACCTTTGCGCCATGCACGGGCGGTGGCGGCTGGATCGCGTCGCGCCCCACCTCGACGCTCCAATTGGGCAGCGACGGGTGCAGACTGGCGTACATGGACAGCTCCTTGATGCCGGCGCGCACCGACGCCAGCTCCTCGCGGATCTTCTGCGCGTCCGCGAGGTCCTTGTTGGCGTGGAACTCCGTCTTGATGTCGCGGATGATCGACGCGCGCTTAACGCTCGGGTAGCGCTGCGCCAGCTTGAGGATCCGCCGGTACATGCGCAGCACCTCCTTGGTCTCCGCCATAGCCTTCGACTTGTGTGGCTCACACCAGTACATGCATCAGATGAAGCGCTCCCATTGGCGGAAATCGCGTGGCTCGAATCTCGCTCGTCAGTCTCCAGTATCGAGCGACAACTTCGCCGCCGCCGTCTTGCTCGCTGGCCAACCCACGCGGTGTCCAGCATCCCCCCCCCCCACCCCCCTTCGCTCCGCTCCTCATCCCTCGCCTCCCCTTCGCCGTCACCTCCTGCACTTGTATCTATTGTACCTATCTCCATACATAAACTTATTTAAACCGCCGCCCGCCATCATGAGGTGCGTTTCTGTACCTCGATCGAGATCTGCTGCCAATGGACGAGCGCGCTGACGTCTGCTCTGCGGTGACATAGCAGGAATAACAGCAGTCGCAACAACAGCAATGGCGGCTCCGGTCGTCGTGGTCCACGTCGAGAGCAGGTGCGGCGGACTTGTCGACTGGAAGGTGGAAAAATGCGGATCTTGGGGCGTTGACTGGTTGCGTGGGTGCATTGCAGAAGAGGAACATGGACTACGAGGCGCGAGTCACCCGCAACGGAGTATCCGCCAACCATCTGCTCAACTTCTCCATGCCCGAGCGAGAGCGGACCGTGTACCACCACCAGAAGAAGAAGAAAAACTCCGCGCCTCGCACTCAGATTGAGTACCTCCATGCCAAGTTCGTCTGCATTATGCCAATATGTGCATATGATTGCTAGTGGGTGCATAACCAACCGGCTAATAGTTCGTGTGTCCATTTAGCTACCGCTTCGTGATCGCACCACTTGACCCGGATGCCGTCGTGCCGACGTGGGACCTTGAAGCTCTCACCGAATGTAAGCTGCGCCGCAACAGCCTCATTTTGCATTTCATCTCGATACGCTGTCTGATTTATTAATTGAATGCTGTGCAGGGTCCTCGGTTGAGCAGGTACTGCTGTGGTACGACGTCGAAAGCCCGCAGACCTGTCCGATCTGCATGGACACTTTCCGCGCGCCAAAAATCACCAAATGTGGCCACGTCTTTTGGTGAGTGATATAACTCGACGGAGGCTTAACGTTGTGAGTTACAGTCCACTGACTGCTCGTGTCGCTGTAGTTGGCCGTGCATCCTGCGGTACCTGTCCATGACGGACAAGTACTGGCGTCGCTGCCCGATGTGTTTTGAATCCGTTCAAAAGGGACAACTGCGCAGTGTGCAGTTTCATCAGCTGCAGATTCCTCCGCATGTGGGCTCCGACGTAACTTTTCAATTTCTGGAGCGCCCGAAGTCCAGCATGTTCCCGCAGCTTCGTGTGCTCCCGCCCACAGAAGTCAAGGGCAAACATGTTGAAACTGACGGTTCTTCGCATGCCGTGCAGTCGTCCCCAGAGGCTGCAGCGTTTGCTGCACGCAAGCGCTCTCGGAAGATACCAAATGTTAACGACGCTGACGCGACCTACTCGCGCATATTGGAGGCAACGCCTGAATGTTTGCGGGGGATCCTGTACTCAGAAATGCGCGATCTCCAGTCAATGGACGGCGAGTTCCGCAGCAGTGGCGACGTAGACAACCTTCCTTTTGTGGAAGAGGCCATGCGGAATACGTCTGGCCGGCTTGCAAAGAGTGACGATTTCAGTCGCGGCACTTACGGGGCTTCCCACTCCACCAGTGCAAACAATCGTGCTACTGGCATGAAGGGTAAGCCCCAAGACAATGGGAGTGGTGACTCGTATTCGTTCTACCAAATCGCGGACGGAACGTACGTGGTTCTCCACCCGTTGAACATGAAGTGCCTGCTGAAGGAGTATTCGGATGAACACCAGCATCAACTAGACGGTGAGCATGACGAGGGTGATGCACACCAGAAAGAACTGGAGGCTGCGTGGACTCAAGGGGGGTCTTCCTCTGCGATCTCGGAGCCGCTGCCTGTTGATCGCTACCACTTGCTGCCTGAGCAAATTCACGGACGTGTCCTGGACATTGAGCATGGCGTCATGGACGAAGAAGCACAGAAGCGCTATCGTTTCTTGAGCCACTTGCCGCGCTTTTGTGATTTCTACATTTGCGAACTCGACCTGACGTCGCAGCTCTCGCCCTCGACGCTCCAGGCATTCCGCAACGACCTCAAGAAGCGCGACAAGCAGCGGAAGTACAAGCTCAAGCAGCAGAACACGCCATCCCCTTCGTCTCCAATCTTCAAGAGGAACGCAGAAGCGTTCTCGCTGGAGCAGGAGGGCGCGACGTGGCCCTCCCCCTACGAGCAAGCGCTGGCCGAATCTCTGGAGGAGTTCCATCTCAGCAACTCATCGAGTGTCGAGGTCGAAAGTGAGCACCTCCATGCAGCGGCGTCTCCGTATTCGGCCGACGAGGAGCAGTCGTTTGCTAGAGTGACAGAGCACTCGGGGTACTTCCCAGTGCTTGGAGGTGTGGCCCCAAGCGAGCCCAGGCCCCACGTTACGGACCCCGTCGCGTTCAGCTCGCCGTCTGCGTGGGGAACCCCGTCGACCAATCCCCCTGCAGCCGCGTGGAGCTCCGGCAAAGGCGGCAAGAAGAAAGGCAAGAAGGGCGTCTCCCTGTTCTCCACCACGCAGCGCCGCTCGTATCGCTGAATTGACTGTGTCTATAGGTGCTGGGGCGATGAGGCTGGAAGAACAACTTCAACATGAACATGTTAGACACTACTGCCGGATAGGCTAAAACGGAGCTCTATCATAGAGCTCCGTTTTAGTCTCAATTCTTTCCACATTTCGGTGTTGTGGGTTACAGTACAAACTTTCAGATGATTGTGATTGACGTCAGGCCAAAGATCTCTTTCATTCCTCAATCTTCCTCGTCGAGCACAAGTCCAAGCAGCGCCCTCAACCCTCAAGCAAAAGCCTCGGAGAAGATGACTAACATCGCCATCGTCTACTACTCGACCTACGGCCACGTCGTCACGATGGCCGAGTCCGTCAAGAAGGGCGTCGAGTCCGTAGACGGCGTCACGGCCGAGATCTACCAGGTGGAGGAGACCCTGTCCGAGGAGATCCTGGGCAAGATGCACGCGCCGCCCAAGAAGGACTACCCGGTGGCCACGCCCGACATCCTCAAGAACGCGGACGGCGTGCTGCTGGGCATCCCCACGCGCTTCGGCAGCATGCCGGCGCAGGTCAAGGCGCTGTTCGACGCCTGCGGCGGCCTCTGGGCGGCCGGCGCGCTGGTGGGCAAGCCCGCGGGCATCTTCTTCAGCACGGGCACCATGGGCGGCGGCCAGGAGACCACGGCCTTCACCACGGTGACCTTCCTCACGCACCAGGGCATGACCTTCGTGCCGCTCGGATACCGCTCCCCGCTGCTCTTCAACATGGATGAGATCCACGGCGGATCCCCGTGGGGCGCGGGCACGCTCGCCGGCCCGGACGGCACCCGCCAGCCCACCCAACTCGAGCTGGACGTCGCCAAGGCCCAGGGCGAGTCCTTCGCCGGCGTGGCCAAGAAGCTGTCGGCCTAATGATGCGTCATAGCGTGCCGGGCCATGTAAGCCCGCGTTAACTCCGTAAGAAAGGGCTTGAACCCATTTCGAAAAAAGATACTTCTATGCTGCGTTTTGACTGGTGGGTTTAATCGCACTTAGTATGAGCATAGTGGGAGAGAGTCACTTCGGCCGGTAGCACGAAGGTCGTCTGAGTCTCGTCCGAGAACGTCTCTTGGTTTATTGGCAACATGGAGACCTTCCTGGAGCCTCCGTCGGCGTACGTGCCGCCCGAGGCCGTGGCGCTCTTCAACTCGGTGGGCTACACCTTCGTGGGGCTGGCGCTGGGCCTCGTCGTCTTCCTCTGCGTGCGAAAATTCCTCTTCTTCCTCACGTGGCGCCGCTTCCGCGACGGCCCGTACGTCGTGGGTCAGCACCAATGGAGACCGGGCAACCTGGCCGGGTGCGTCTCTGTCTGTACCTACCACTACCATTGACCTTGCTACAGAGCTAATCCCCCATCTCGCTGTCTTATGGCAGTCCGCAGTGGTGCAACGTGTGCGAGGCCATCGTCTACGGCATCCGCAGCTACGTGGTCAAGTGCGACATCTGCGGCATGTACGCGCACGCGCAGTGCGCGGCCACCACGATGCGCTACAAGGGCGTGAACGGGCCTCCGTCCAGTGCCGCCGCTCCGTCTTCCCCTCCGACGCTGCCACTGGTGCCTTCCTGTGCCTGCAGAGCTGTAGGGGTGCTGCTGCCACCTTCCACTGCGTCTTCGGACGACAAGGACGAAGAGCAGTCGCCGGTGGCCACGCTGCAGCAGCGTCACATGTGGATCAAAGGCAACATCGACCCCATGGACTCGTGCTCGCTGTGCGGCCTGTTCTGTGGGAGCATCTTGGCCCTCTCCGGGCTCAAGTGCGCCTGGTGCCATGCGCGCGTGCACGAAGAGTGCTTCCAGCAGGCGCTGGCGCGTGCACACAAGCCGCTGCTGCTGCGTCGTTGCGACTTGGGGCGACATGCGAACCTCATTGTGCCGCCCTCGTGTGTGATCTTGCGCGAGCCAGTCTCCATCGCCAGCAAGTCGCAGCGGGCGCTGAACTCGGTGCGCAGCGCAGCGCACATCGCAGTCACAAAGATGTCCAGCATTCGCCTTCGGCGCGGATCTGTCATGGAGGAACCCACCCCTCCGACGAGTAATTTACGCACTGAGGTCGCAGCGGGGTGGGAAAGTGCGCTGGCGGCTGCATCGAACGCTGTCTCCGGATCGGATGGGCTCCCGTATGACCTGGTTGAGACCTCCAAGGAAACCACCCCGCTTTTGATCTTTATCAATAGTCGTAGCGGCGGCAAGATGGGGCTGCATGTGCTGCGTCAGGTGCGGCAGTGGCTTAATCCCGTGCAGGTGTACGACTTATCGCATCAAAGCCCCATTGAGCCGCTGCGTCGGTTTATCGGGCTACCGCGGCTTCGCATTTTAGTTTGCGGCGGCGACGGCACTGTGGGGTGGGTACTCAGTGCGCTGGACGAGATCGGAGCTCCGCGACAACCTCCTATCGCGGTTCTGCCCTTGGGCACCGGCAACGACCTAGCGCGCGTACTGGGTTGGGGCGCTGGCTTTTCAGCCCCGACCGACGTGAGTGAAATTCTGAGCGAGGTGGAGGCAGCTCACGTGAGTCTTCTGGATCGGTGGCAAGTGAGCATTGGCGACTCGCAGAAGCGTGTCGTGCTGAACAACTACCTCGGTGTCGGGGTGGACGCTCAGGTGGCGCTCGAGTTCCACGAACAGCGTGAACGCTCGCCGGGACTCTTCATGAGTCAGTTCGTGAACAAGCTGTGGTACAGTCAGTTTGGCGCCAAGAACTTCCTTGTCCGCACGTGTGCCGGGCTACCCGAGAAGATCGTGCTCGTGTGCGACGGAAAGCGCATCACGCTCCCGGAAGGCACGGAGGGCGTCATTCTCCTCAACATTAACAGTTACGGCGGCGGCTCAAAGCTCTGGCATGATGACTCGGAATCCGACAACGAAGACTCCGACTCGGCTAGCGAGACGGATGACGACGAAGATGACCGAAGCCGGACGAGCAGCATCGACAGTCTCGCTACCAGCACTCATTTCGGCCCGTCTTCTCCGCATGACGGGTTGCTGGACGTTGTGGCAGTGTACGGCACGTTGCACCTCGGGCAGATGCAGGTGGGCTTGTCCAAAGCCGTACGCTTGTGCCAGGCCAAGTCAGTGAGTATCACCCTGAAAGAGACTTTGCCGGTGCAGATCGATGGGGAACCCTGGCTGCAAAACCCTAGCGAAATGGAGCTCTCCTTCTTACAGCAAGCGTTCATGCTCAGTCGCACCGTCGAGGAGCGTGATGTGGTGACGAAGAAAGTTGGGGAGGTGTTGGATTGGGCCGAGCACACCCATGTGATCTCCTCTCGGCAGCGCGACGTGTTGCTAGTCGAGATCGCGCGTCGCGTTGCGGATAGTGCTGCATCTCGACGACCGATCGGTTCTCGTGCTCTGTTGTCGGCAGATACCCGTGGTCACGAGCGGCACTCGTTCATCATGGCTGACAGGTAACCAACCAACCACTCGCATATTGTTTTGGACGTAGCTGGTGAGTATAAGGCCGTCAAGTAAATATATAGATTTATCTACGCGTTCGAGCCCTTGCCATCCACGCCGTCCGGGTTATTCGATGCAGCCTGGTGAAGGAGCATCTTCTCGATGAAATGGTCGATATCGCCGTCGAGTACGTGGGCCGTGTTACCTTCGGAGTAGTTGGTGCGATGGTCTTTAACTAGCTGGTAGGGGTGCAACACGTACGACCGGATCTGGTTTCCCCAAGCGTTGTCTCCTAGTCCTTGTGCAAACTGCTGTCTCGCTCTTGCTTCTTCTTCCAGTTTGCGCTGATACAGCTTAGCATGGAGTACGGACATCGCTTCAGCCTTGTTTCGGTGCTGCGATCGGTCCGATTGGCTCTGTGCCACGATCCCAGTGGGCAAGTGCGTGATTCGAATGGCGCTGTCCGTGCTGTTCACGTGCTGCCCCCCAGGACCTGACGATCGGAACGTGTCGATTCGTAGATCCTTGGTTGAGATCTCGATTCCTTCGTTGGAACGACCTTCAGCAGCCATAGGGTACACGCGCACTTGAGCGAACGACGTATGCCGTCTGCCAGCGCTGTCAAAGGGAGAGATACGCACGAGACGGTGGACACCAGCCTCAGTCTTCGCCCACCCATAAGCAAACGCGCCGTCCAGCCGCAATACCACCGATCTAAAGCCAGCTTCGTCCCCAACAGACTCGTCGACGTACTGCACTTGGAAATCGCGCGCCTCGCCCCAGCGCGCGTACATCCTCGCCAGCATGGCCGTCCAGTCGCAGCTGTCAGTGCCCCCAGCACCCGCCTGAATCTCCACAAAGCACGCGCGAGCGTCGCTCTCATGAGACAGCAACAGTTCCAGTCGGAGCTGCTGGGCATCCGCCCGCACTTCAGCCATAGCGCTCACACAGTCCCGAAGCATGGGCTCGTCTTCCTCCTCCGTCGCCAGCACGCACAGCTCCTTAGTATCCAAGAACCGACGGTGCAGCTCGTAGGTGCGGGTCTCCAGCGACTCCAGCGCAGCCAGTCGCTGTACCACCGACGCGGCGTTAGTGGCGTCGTCCCAGAGGTTCGGGGCTGCGGCTTCTGCCCGCAGTTCGGCGAGTTCTTGGGCGTTGTGAGCAGTGGCCACCACGTCGTGGATCACCGTAATCTCCCGATGCGCGTGCTTGGCCAAGGACGCGAAGGATTCGTCGCCTGCAGGGACGTCAGGGGACGAAAACCATCGCACTCGGATGGTCTCCAGTGATGAAATCGGCGGCTTTGATGGAGTGTACAGAGAGAACGAACGCTGCGATGAGATCCCAATTTCGTGTGCAGTCGCGCAAGACACTTGCAAAGCGCAGCAAGCAACTTTCGCATTGGTGCGAGCTGGGGGGCCTGCGCACAAGGCTGTCACGCCAGCGCGGCGGGGCAGGAATCGGCCGAGCATTTTTGCGCCGTACGTCACAGTGATATTGTACGTAGATCTAGAATGTTGTACAAAACAAAAGATGTGGAAACGTATTGTAACATTTCAAGTTGAAGTGAAAGGCAACTTTGTCCCGCTTCATCGCTTGGGCGACGCGAACGTGGGGAAGTGCTGCGTTTCCTGGTGAGCAACCAGCACTTCGTCGTCCGTGAGGCGCGGTAGGAAGTCGGTCTCGACTCCATACTCGTGGAAGCGACCGCCGGGCTGGCACAGCTCCAGCACCAGTGGCGACGTCTTCGGACCAAAGATGTTCCCCCACAGGAGCAGGCAACGCAGACGAGAACCTGCCTCGGGGTTCTGCGGCTTTAGACACGCTACTGCGAGTGCAGCCAATCCGTCATCTGTGAGAGACGTGCAGCAGAGTGACAGCACTTGAAGGGGCGTGGCCATGTTGCCTCGCAGCACCGTCGCAAACGCCTTCGCGCCGGCGTCTCCGATACGGTTAGCGCTCAGGTCGAACTCGGCCAGTGTCGGATGGTGCAGTAGCAACGCTGCGAGGGCAGAGGCGCCCGTGCTTCCGATCCGATTGGCTCGGAGCACGAGTCGCCGCAGCGCTCGATTGTCCAGCAACCGCTCGGCTAGCACCTGCGCGCCGTGATCCGTCATTTGATGCTTGGCCAGGCTCAGACTCGCGAGCACGCGGTTTACTTGCAGCATTTTCCCGATGTACTGGATCGCCTCCTCCTCCTTCGTCCTGATAATGGGGTTGTCGAGGTTCAGCGCCTCGAGGCTGCGGTTGACGCGCAGAGACTGCGCGATGGCGATGAGGTTCGATACGTCGAGATCCGTGTTGCCGACGTCGAGTTCCTGGAGTAGGCACGTGCTAGTACCCAGCAGCGCTGCAATGGCGTGGCCCCCTGCTGGGCCGAGAGGATTTCCATTGAGGTTTAGCCGCCGCAAAGGAGAAGCCGTCCCTGCAGCATCAAGCGCGGTGCAGAGCAGTCGGCAGCTCTCACTGCCAAGTTGATTGCCTTGCAGATTCAATTCAGCGATCTGGCACGCGTAGGCAGGTGTGGGCTGCAATAGTCGCCCGAGGCTTGACGCGGTGTCGAGAAGGAATTCGCGCTCATCTCGCCCGTCTTCATCGTCGTCCTCGCCGCCACTTTCAGCTTCGAGCTGCCCGGACGCGTCTTCCTGTTCTCCGAGGTGGTTGTAGCGCAGATCGAGTCCGACGAGGCCAGGGACGAGGCTTTTGTGCAAAGCGTTCGCGAGCGCCACTAGTTGGATGTTGCGCAGTCGGTGGTGAAAGCCTTCTCGTGTATTCCCAGCGAGAACGAGCACGACTTCAGGCCTCTCGTCCGCTTTCTTTGGGCGTCGTGCAGCCAGCGCCTGCGACGTCTCCTGGAAACTGCTACTGAGCCCGTCGTCCTCGGGCGAAGGGAAGAACTCCACCATGCGCTGGATCACGTCCCGCCGCGCCATGATGCCAAGCTGCAGGCTCTCCATCTCGTAGTTGTGCACAAAGTCCTGGAGCGACATGGCCCTCCCCAGCTCACACTCTCGATCGAGTTAGCGTAGTTTGCAGGACAAGGCAGGCGTCGAGTGCGTGAAGCGACGCGGCGTTTCGAGGGATACTCGAGTCTCGCCGTTCACAGCAGCATGGTCGCCAAGTCCAAGGCGTCGACGGCAGGACAAGGCGATGCCAAGGCGGTCGCGGCGGCGGCAGCTGCTGCTGCCTCGGCCAACTCGGCACGGACCGAGGAGGAGCAGCCGGTGGAGGATGACGAGGAGGCAGTCAAGACCGGCACCTTCTCGTTCGGCGACGGCAGCAAGTACAGTGCGTCACCGTGGCGTTAGTCAATGGGCAGTAGCTCCTCTCGTCGTAGCTTCTAACACTCGTGCCGTGCAGAGGGAGAGTACTGCTTGGCCAGGGGCAAAGTGGTTCGCCAAGGGCACGGCTCCTTCTGGACGGGAGCCGAGAGATACGAGGGCGAGTGGCTGCACGACCAGATGCACGGCCACGGCGTCTTCCGCTTCGCAACGGGCGCAACCTACGACGGAGAATTCCAGGCCAACCGCTTCCATGGCGTCGGAAGCTACCGGTGGGCCGACGGCGCGCACTACGACGGTGGCTGGCACTTCAACCGGTTGCGTTGCATCATTTTGTGGCAAAAGCGCGACGTTGAAGTCTTATTTGTGGCGCTTGTTTGTGGCGTTTGGTTTTTGCTGTTAGAATGCATGGCGACGGTCTGTATGTGGACAAAGACGGCGTGGAATGGCACGGTCGCTTCGTGAACGGCAAGTACGACAACGGCCGCATCTTCCACCTGTTGCGGTGAAGCACGAGGCGTGGCAGCAAGCGCGTTTAGTGTGAGGCGATAATAAATTCTTATATATACGGGAGTTAGCTGTGGCAACGTCACTATTCGGCTACGGGAGGAAGGTCTGGGACAACGCCGAGCCGCTGCGGTCCACTGGCGGCAGCAGACCGTTCTGCAGCAGCTCCAACTCGTCCTCCGTGACGCTTTGGTCGCCGTAGAGCTCTCGCTCGTTGGCGATGAGCTGCGCCATAAAGCCTCGGTTGGGGAAAATAAGGGGGCGGCACTTGAGCACGTGGCTGTAGGCGGCCGACAGAGTGCACTTGGTCTTGAGCATCACGTACCAGATGCAGATCGTGGACGAGCGCGAGACGCCTTGGACGCAGTGGATAAGCACGCGTCCGTTCTCCTCTGCTGCCTTCTGGATGAACTCAATGGTGGGGCCGAACTCCTGCGCGATGTCAACGTCCACGTTGTCCTTGATCGCAACGTCGAGGTATTCCACGTGCTCGAACTTGTTGCGTTGGTCCGTGATCGCACCCATGTTGACCACGTGGGTGATCTGCAGGGCCTCAATGACTTCGGCCGAGTTGGCTTGCCAGAAGTTGCCCAGGTATAGGAACCCGTCCACGATTTCGTTCGGGAAGTGCGTCGCCGACGTCGGGCTAGACACTGGCTTCTCTACTGGCGGCTCCTGCTGCTGCTTCTCCTGCCTGCCTTCTTCGTCTTCAGACAGGAGCGACGGCACCAGCATGAAGTTGTACTTCTTCGAGAAGGCCGGGAACCCCTGCGCCAGGAACCGCACGGAGAAGACGCGACCCTCGTCCATGAGCATCTTGGCGAAGCGGTAGCCCCAGTCCATCCGGTACAGGAACGACGCGCCCGTGTGGTTGCCGCCGATGACCACGACCTCCATGAGGTCTCTCCTCTCCAACTTGTCGCGCAGCTTGGCGTTGTCCGTGAGCTCCAGCACGTCGTCCACCGTCTTGACGATTTGTCCGGCGCAGCTCAGCGCCGGCAGGTGCGGCCCCGTGTTCGCCTGCGGGCAATGCAGTGCGTCCGGGAGGTGTCCCGCCGAGAACTCGACGCCTTTGCGGCAGTCCACGAGTACTGCGCCCGACGTCTGCAGGCGGTTGTAGAGCGACGTGACTGAGACGAGCGGCACGCGCGCGTGCGAGCTGCGCAGTCGTCTCCGTCGCAACCTCCGCGAGGCGAACGAGAGGCACGAGGAGCTGAGCGAAAGGGCCGGGGCCTCGGTCTCGGCCACAGGCTCGGCCGAGCGGTTCGAGCCCGTGGGGCACGTGGAGACGCCGCTGGCCGCCCCGTCGAACGACTTTTGCTGCTTCTTCGAGCGCGGCTGCTGCTGCTCGTCGTGCACCATCCTGCGAGCGTGTCTATCCAGGTCGTACCAACCAGCAGCGCCCGGTGCTGCCGCCTTGCGAGCCAATTGCCAATTGACCCTCGCACCGGTCGAGACGTTGCAGCGTACGTTGCCCTCTCCACCAGGCATCAACTCCTGACAGGCAGCCACCAACCCGCAAGGTATGGGCTGACAAACTCGGTGGGGACAGCCCATTCCAAGGGTATGCGTTGTCGCAGGAATATAGTCAGCTCAGAAAGCCGCAACCCTATCACCAAATTGTGGCGAATCGCCTGCAAGTCGTATGGCTACGACTCGAGGCCCGCATTAGGTAACGGACGCGCGTGTGGCCGCGATAACTCCGCGTGATGCCTCCCATCTGCGTGATGTGGGCGCGGCTGCTGCCGCCTTCATCCTGGAGGGGGCTGACCACTGCGATGGGCGCCTGCTGTCCGCGAAGCGTGCCGTGAAACAGAAACCTGCACGCGATGTCCACGACGCCGCTCGGTGACGGCAGCTGGCAGGCCTTGCCGCGCAGCGAGGCCCAGCCACAGAATCGGTATCTCAGGCTCCGTGGCGCCGCATTTTTCGGTGCACTGGTCTCCGCTACGCCGGACTTTGCCTCAGTATGGCGCACGCTGTGCAGGCGTCTTCCTTGACGAGCAAATCCGGGGCAAAATTGGCTGCATCACCACCTGGCAGCGGCACTCGTGGCCGCCCTGCTTCGTCGGCGAGGAAGGGTGGATGGCAGATGCAAGTGATGAGTCTATTCGGATTGCAATGTCTTAGTCAACGTGGAAGGCCTGCTTGGCGGCCTCGTACGAGGAAATCATGATGGCGCACGCGGGCGCGACCTTCATGACCCGCGGCACCAGCCCTGCGGTCATGCCCCGAGCGCCGTCCGCCTCCCACATCTGCCACAGCAGCTGCATGAACGACGGCGCCGGAGCCATGCCCTTGGAGTACACAACCAGCTGCGACCGCGTCTTGACCACGTCAAACGGGTGCGTGGCGATGGTGGCCAGCACGCCCGCCAGGATGCCCGAGATGAAGGCGACCGAGACGCGCTTCGTGTGCGCGTCCGCGATGGGGACTCGCTCCGTCAGATACTCCTTGGACGTCTCGATGCCGTACCAGTAGAAGGCCGAGAACGGGATGTCCCGGGCGAGCGTGGCGCCCAGGCCGGCGAACACCTGCCGAGCCCCGCCTTGCCATACTTGCCGCACGTACGTCGCGAACGGGTGCGCATTGGCGACAGCTTGCATCTGCACGCGGATCAGCTCGAACGGGGAGAAGATCGTAGCGGCGGCAGCGCGCGCCATGCTACCCGACGCCATGGCCAGCAGTCCGTGGTTCTGCTCGGGAAACGCCTTCTTAAACCGTTTGAGCAGCATCTCGTACGACGTGAAGTACACTGCAGTCGACGGGATAGCAGTTAGCAGCGTAGGCGGCAATCCGGCATACAGCGCTAGCGGGCCCTCGAGCCGCACGATGCGAGCCATCTTGAACAGCGTGCTGTCCGGCTTGGGCGGCGAGCAGATCTGCTGCGAGGAGCACTTGCACTGCTTCAGCAGCCGCTGCTTGGGCAGCATCGTGTCCATCAGGCCATTGGAGAAGTTGTAGTACGGACACTGCTCACACGCACAGTGGTGGTTAATAGCAGTTGCTTGGTGGCCGGCGCGAGAACTGGTAAGCAGAGCGCGTTCTAGTCAACGAGGCTGACCAACCTTTTGCACGACAGGCGACACGTGGACCACGGCTGGCGCCTGCACCTGCAAGCGCGTCTTGACCACCTCCAGCGCTGTAGAGTCAAGCACACACGCAGTGGTCTGCCCTCAGTGAACAGTAAAGGATGCGGCACCGGAACCCGCTACGGCGTAGCGAGCATCTGTCGCCGGTGACTTACGCGTGATCTGCGCAGCGATATCGTCAGTGGAATCCGGTAGGGCGAGCGCCTCGATCAACGGCTAGCGGCACGCACCACGAAGGTCGTGATGACGGCGCCCACGGACGCCGCGGCGGACTTCTTGAGGGTCTCGTCCATCGTGCTATGATTGACACGGATCGCCGCCGCGGCGGTTACGGGAGAATTTAGACCAATCCGAGCGCGCCAAATCAGGCTTCGCAAATTGTAGCTAAGTCACGTTGTGCGGGGAAGCTTGACCAGTATTTTCCGTCAGATGGCATACGGTAGAAAATTCCCAACGGATCCCTCCGCATATAGCGCTTTGTATGCATCTGTCAAAAAACAAGTGCGGACGCAAGAGGTCGCCTGAAAGAAGCCAAGTCACTCGAGGAAGAAACTGCTCGACGACATGATGGAACCCTCGGCATCCACGACTGCAGCGCCCGCCGCCGCCGCCTCTGCTGCAGCTGCCCCCGCCGCTGGAGGTGAAGGCGCCGCGGCCGCCGGATCAGCTACGGCCCCCGCCGCGGAGATGATGCGCCAGTTCTCGACGCAGTTCAAGACGCAGATGGCGCAGGTGCAGATGCCTACGGCCATCAAGGAGCGCACGGACGAGCTGGAGCGCCGCATCTCGGCCACGGACATCGCGCGCATCAATGGCTACATGCGGATGGTGAACTTGGTCTTCGCCGGCGGCCTGTGGGTCACGTGCTTCTTCCGCATGTTCCAGGTTCCCAGCTACTCGCACTTCCTCGTCTGCATCTACATCATGTACGTCCGGCGGCTGCAGCCTTGCAAGGCGCGTATGCGGGCACAGCAGCTTATACGTTCCTATGTGGCAGGTTCCTGAGCGCGGGACTCGCGTTCATTGAGAACCACGAGCGCTTCCCGTCGGTCGCGGACCGAGTGAAGCTCAACTTTGGCTTCATGTTCTCGGCCACGGGCAAGGCGTCCTACATTCTCTGGTGGGTGCTTACTGGCTGGCACGTGGTGCTGTTGTGTACCTGGGTGCTGACGTGGCTTGTTGCGTTGCGATGTTGTACGCTGTGTAGCATCGCGTTCCTCGCCGTCTCTCAGGGCTGGATCGGCTGGGTTCTCGGGGTGTGCTTCTTCTTCCTGGCCCTCTTCAACTTCTTCCTCATCTACCGAGTACGTGGAACTCTGCGTGGATACCCTGCAAGAATTTCCAGAGACCCACACTTGTGTGTCTTCTTGTTGCCTTTCTCCAGCACCCGGCGTACAAGCAGGCGATGCTACAGCCGACGGGCGCCGCCGCCGCCAGCACGGCCCAGCAGCAAGAGGAGGCGGACCTGGAGGCCATGCCCGAGCTCCGTTATAACCAGAAGCAGGCCCAGGTGCCCGTGTCTGGGACTTCGACCGCCAACAAGGCTCAGCCGTCGCACGTGTCGGTCTAAGCCAAAACGATGACACTCACATCGCCATTAGGACACGAAAGCGAGAGCTATGCTGCATTGGTTATATATCAGCTTTTTCTGCATCGTCTCGTACTCTGCGTGCTGCAGTGGTCAGGTAGGAACGCACGAAAATGCCAAATACCAAGTAAGATACTAGTAGGACACAGCGCGACAGCGTTTGCCTGAGTTTCATGCGTTTTCGTTGGGCTGCTTAGTACGGAGAAAGCAGCCACCGCTGCTGCTTGCTTCCATCGCTGCGCTTTCGTTGACTTCCACGTTAGCTGCCTGTGTACTTTACTCCTTGGCCTCGCCTCCGTGCTGCGCCACGATGCCGTCGCCGCGGTACTTGAGCGTCTTGACCCAGTTGCTGCGGCGGCCGGTGGGGTGCTTGAATTGCACGGCCGACTTCTTGCCCTCCTGCTTGATCAAGGTCTCGACGTGCTCCGGCAGGAAGTTGTGTGAGTACGAGATCTTGCCGTAGTAGTCGCCGACCGGGGCGGGCTCGGAGATCTCGAGCTCCCAGCCCTGCTTCTTGGCGAAGTGCTCAGCCTCCTCCTTGGTGTCAAACTTGGTCGCCAGACCCACGTACGGGTCGGCCGTGCTGGTCCAGCCCATGAGCGGGTTCTCCCACGTGCGGGGGGACTCGAAGCGGATCTCCCAGTGCTTGGTGTTGTGGATACCGCTTTGCATCTGGTTGCGCGCCGGCTTGAAGAGCTTGGCCTTGCGGCCCACCGACCACTCGCCCGTGCCGGACACGATGGCCGCCTCCTCCGGGAAGGGCATGGGGGACTTCTCGATGGTCGGGAAGGCGGCCTCCGTCGCGTGGAACGGCAGAACTGCGGCACCAAACGGGAGTGCATCACGTCAGTATGGTCCTCTCACTATAATAGCATAATGCTGCGCTAAATCAACGCACTCGTGCGCTCGGCCTCGGTGTACTTCTGCTCGCGCAACTTGGTCATGAGCTTCTCCTCGGCGGCGGCGGCCGCGGCCTTGGCGGCCTCCTCGTCCTTGGTCAGCTCCGAGAAGGCCCGAGAGGACGAGGCGACGGCCGCTCGCTTGGTGGAGACGGCCGCGGCGGCGCGTGTAGACGCTTGGAGCACACGCACGGACATGGTAATGGTACTGTAACCTGTGGGGTCTGGCGGTGGAGCTCTTCCAGCCGCAAATTGGCCAGGGGAGTCTAAATATTTGAAAATGCATCCAAATATAGACATTGAAAGTTTTGGACCCCCAGAATGTGTTATCAGATGGCTACACCAAGGAAATGGCTTGGCGAGTTTGACACGGGCCGAGAGTGTACATGTACAAATACGAAAGGTACCGCATTCAATTATGTGGTAGATGTCGAGCAAACGGACCGCCCCATCAGTACCCGTCCGCCTTGTCGGGGCAATACATAGCACGCTGCAAAACCAATGGCGGCGTGCTCGACGTCAGCTCTTAGCTCTCCGTCCTTCTAGGGCCTCTTCATGCCCGAGGATCCAGGAATTAGAACGCACACTCCAGCCCCGCCAGCTCCGTCAGGAACTGCTGCACCTCCGCCGTGTCGCGGAGCGAGTACGACGCCTTCGTCGCCGGCAGCTCCTTTAGGTTGCCGGGTAAGTCCACCTTCACCGCCTCGGGGTCTCGTACGATGATCGAAATGCCCTGGCCGAGTCCACGCCCGTTGAGTGCGTTGAAGGCGTCCTCGTCGCTCACGTCGTCGCCCAGGTAGAAGGGCACGACATCCTCCGCATCCAGCCCCAACTCCGACAGGATGTACATGACAGCACGACCCTTGTCCCAGTCAACCTGTAGGCGGTTCAGCACCGAGGTCAGACACGGAGAAAACGATGGTAAGTAAATCTCCCGGCGGCAAACATACCCGCGGTCGCAGCTCGAAGACCATCTTGCCCATTTTCTTGGTGAGGCTCGGGTGGAACGTCACGTAGTCGTCCACGATCTGCTCGACGGCATTCTGCAGCGCTGGATCGACCTGGCCAGTGGTGACGCACAAGACAGACAGATGCGTTGGCTTCACCCGAAGGAGACACAATGTACAACCCAGGCAGGCTCAACCACCCATCGACTTTCACGCAGCACTCACGTGGCGATAATGGACAGACACGGCGAGTCCGTTGTCTTCGAGCTCCGCGCCGCCGATGTGCGCGGTCAGCTCCGTCAAGTCGCGCAGCGCCTGCTCCAGCTCGGGGCGGAAGTGGTCGGCCACTTGGCAGTTGATGGGGCGCGTCTTGGTGCCCTTGATGTCGAACCCGTGGCTGCCGGCGTACACGAGGTTGTCCAGCTGCACGAAGTTGTAGACCTTCTCCGTGGAGCGGCCAGTCACGATGGCCGTGACGAACTTGGACGAAAGTTCGCTGAGCGCGGCGCGCATGGTGTCCGTCATGAAGGCGTGGTCAGGCACGTCCACGATGGGCGACAGTGTGCCGTCGTAGTCCAGGAACACGACGGGGCGCTTGCCTGCATTTTGCATGTGCACGAGGTGACAGCAACGTCAGAAACCCATAGACACGATGCAACGCTGCCGCTCCAAGCAGCGTTGATGACGGTAATCCTCTGCCTTTGGCCCGACGGAAGTCCAGAGCAGCTCGGGTTCTCCTTGTCGAGGCTTCATCTTACCTGCGACTTTCTGCTTGATGGAGTCCAAGTCCCGGAACGCGTTGGTTGGGTGCAGCATGGTGGGGCCTGTGGGCGACTGGACTGCGGCCGTTTCGCGACGCAACGAGGGCGGTAGGCAGACGGAGAGACACTGGCGGCACCGGCGCAGACGCCTGGGGGCTGTGCTGAGCTCGCGCTCGCTGGGCCGGAGGCACGTGAAGAGTTGGTCGAGGGTGAGCTAGTGCGACCAGACCGGCAAGTCGTGGTCCTCGAGAGCGAGTCGCCTTTCCGGCCAATCAGCGCGCGCGCGGTTGAACAGTACGCTCGCAGCAAATAGACTTGGCGTTTGTAAGCCCTGAAGCACAGTCCGCGAGGCCAGTAACGAGAAGCCTGGGTTTTCCCTGGTGCAGTATGGTCTTGAACCAGCCGTACCGACCCAGCAAACTCATATCGACCACGCGCTTTTTCCAAGCTGTTTGGCAGCAGGGCAAGGACCGAGCCGAGGCTGCTGAAGGGAAATGAGGGCGGTGCGCCAATACTGTACGCTACCGGCCGCAGAACGTATTGCAACGTCGTCGAGAAGCGCCGTCCCAAATGCGTCTTTCGGAACCTGGGCGAAATGAGTGCAGGTTCAGCGTGTCAAGGTGAACGGCTACGTTAGTCCTGCCAGACAATGCGGCGAAATGATAACGATCCGCGGAGGCAAATGACTCTACTTGGCAGACATGCACGTTACGTGTCATTTGACTTTTAGGTCCTAAACGCGTTTCGGTTGGCTTTGATCGATACGTGGCGGGGTAGTGCTATCGTTGAGCAGAGCGCTGTGCGAAACGGTTGTCGTGACGAGCAGCGGCATTGATCACCAGTATGCCGCTCCACAAAGGCGACTGAAGCCAATAATCTCCTGCTGATGACGGATTAGCGTTGAGTGTGTTCTAGTCTTGATTGGCATCTCCGCCGTTCCTGGCCAGCGAGCGCGCGCAGATCCGGCCCCATCCAGGTCTACGTGACTTCCATGCGGTTCTACCAGAGCGTGCGGAGAGCAGCTCCATGCCCGAGAAAGGAGGCACCACCGCGCGATGCTCTCCCACGTCACGCCTGCAGCCTTTCAAGATTCAAAATGGGCCTGCATTCAAATTTCACAACATATCCTGCACTCCGCACAATGGATTTCGCCTCTAGCTCGGCGAATCTGGTGAACGAGCACGAACTTCTTCATGAAGGCCCTTGAAAAGCGTCCGACCCAAGCCTGCATGGAGCGGAGCTCGAAGACGTTGGACTTTGCACGACCGTCAGCCGTGTGCCGACAGCGTACACGGCATTGCAAGGAAGCGCCGTCGAACAAATGTACACCTTGCACGGCAGCGATCACGCCGATGTATTACCGACTGCCACGTCGACTGCGGGGAACGGATACAGTGTACACGTACAGTAATCTGCGTCAATATCGAATGCCTAATATATATAAGGACTCCCGGTGTATAAACGAATAGTGAGCGGGGAAGAGAAAGGCATGTATTGAGATAGTTTAGTTGAGTAAGTAGTTGATGTTTCCTTTGTTAATTAAGCGACCATTGCGCTCTTGGATGCAGCGCAGCCATGACGGACCCAGCTTGGGACACTCACTGCGTGTGGGAAATTTGAAGCTTGATGGCGAGCTTCCTCGATGATCATAGCTCCTCTGAGGCTTACGCCGTCAGCCTCAGCAAGCATGACAATGTCGATCACGTTCTGGTCGACCGGGAAGTGGCAGCTGGTCTGGGCATACTTACGCGTGGCCTTCTCGGTCGGCCGCCCCAGCAGCGCAGCCTCCAACCGGACGGTATCCCAGATCGTCGTCTTGCCAGAAGCGGCCAGGAGGAGGAATCCCGCCACGGCCCAGTTCGCGATGTCCTTGTAGGACATGGCCAGCGTACATGTACGGCGAAGATCGCCAAATGCGCGCCATTTTTCAAATTCAACAGGATTGGCCAAACAATCAGTGGATTTTTTTCTTTTTTCTCAGTACCTTTGCTCATCACCCACTCATCCCATCGTAACTCCGACCATATAAATTATGCAAGGCTATTAGTTGTTGACCCGTTCGGTATTGACGCAGATTACTGTACTCTCTCCTACCAGCGATAGCCACCGAATTCGATTAACTAAGCGCTTCCGCGCATAAGGGCGGCGGTGGACACGACGCCTAGATTCGCCGGTCAAGGTCACTGTCATATGCACCTGAGCCCAATGGATATTTGACGATGTCACGAAAATGTGCCATCCGTTTCAGTCCTGACTATTTTTGCTCGAATGTGTTTCGGCCAATCCCCGCGCGCCGAGCGGCGCATAGCGCGGGCGTGCTTGACTGTGGATCCCACTTCGGCATTTGTCCCATCGAGCAACAGCCTTCAAGGCGGACCAAATCCTCCATACTGGACGCCATATAGAGTGGCGCCCAGTCCCCCGCCAGCAACAACGCCGCAGATCCACAACGTCGGCGGAGGGAGCAGCTTCCAGCACGCCACACAACCGAACGAGCTCGACGCCAGCGACTCCCCCGTGGCCTCCTCGTCCGGCGCCAGCAGCTCCAAGATGCACACGGCCCAGGCTCTCGCGTCCATCCGGCGCTCGCGCACGTACGACGCCGAGGGCGGCACCTCGCGCGTGCGCAAGTACCCGAGCGAGCACTCGTCGCTGCTGCACGGCAACGGCCACAGCAGCAGCAACGGCCACGTGAGCGGCGGCGCGTCCTCGGGGCTCAGCGGCGCCGCCTCCAGCAGCGGCGCCGACGCCAA
Organism: Phytophthora pluvialis; assembly: GCA_001314425.1. Classification (NCBI taxonomy): domain Eukaryota; phylum Oomycota; class Peronosporomycetes; order Peronosporales; family Peronosporaceae; genus Phytophthora; species Phytophthora pluvialis. The sequence continues at coordinate 42,211 of LGTU01000186.1, forward strand.
CGACGCGCCGCTCTCGGCCAAGGAGGACGCGCAGGCCATCTACGGCCTGATCAAGGAGCAGCCGCTCAACCTCATGCTGCTCGCGGCGCCGCTGGCCGTCTGGGCCTCGCTCGGCGGCTGGAGCGACCTCTGGGTCTTCGTCTTCAACTTCCTCGTCATGATCCCACTCGCCAATCTGCTGGGCGAAGCCACCGAGTCGCTGGCCTTCCACACGGGCGAGACCATCGGCGGCCTGGTCAACGCCACCTTCGGCAACGCCGTCGAGGTCATTGTCGCCATCTTTGCGCTCAAGGCGGGCGAGATCAACGTGGTACAGAGCTCGCTCATCGGCTCCGTGCTGTCCAACCTGCTGCTCGTGCTGGGCTGCGCCTTCATCGCCGGCGGCGTGCGCAACAAGGAGAACTCGTTCAACGCCGTGGGCGCCAGCGCCAACTCGTCGCTGCTCATGCTGGCCAGCTTCGCCATGCTGCTGCCCAGCTACATCTTCTACTTCTCGGACCACGACTCGGAGGAGACGCGGGTGGCCAACACACTCACGCTCTCGCGCATCGCTGCGGCCTTCCTGCTGTTCATGTACCTCCAGCTGCTCTTCTTCCAGCTCAAGACCCACGCCGACTTCTTCCAGGATGAGCAGAGCGACCCCGAGGAGACCGTCGCGCTGTCCAAGCGCGCCAGCGCCACCGTTCTACTGGTTGCCACCATGCTGGTCGCCCTGTTCTCTGAGTTCCTCGTGGGCTCCATAGACGGTTTCGCCAACGAAATGCACCTGAGCAAGTCTTTCATCGGCATCATCTTACTGCCCGTCGTCGGTAACGCCGTGGAGCACGTAACGGCCGTCAAGGTCGCGCTGAACAACAAGATGGAGCTGGCCATGGGCGTTGCAGTGGGCTCGGCCACACAGGTCTCTCTCTTCGTGGTGCCCGTCGTCGTGCTCACGGGATGGTTCATGGACCGCTCCATGTCGCTGGCGTTCCCCCAGTTCGAGATCCTCATCTACCTCATGTCAATCATCATCGTCTACGCCATCATCGCGGATGGCAAATCCAATTGGCTCGAGGGCTCCATGCTGCTCACGGCCTATGCGCTGGTGGCCATCGCACTCGTCTGGGTGGAAGTACCAACGGCAGAGTAAGGAGCGATCAGAGCTCCACGTCCCCAATCACTAGTACTATCATAGCTGACTATTAGTCTGCAATAGGACCGAACTATTGCACCCTTTAACCATGTTTGCCCGACGTCGTCATTGAATATGTTGGTTCAGTTTCGTTAGCTACCTGAGTCTCTTTGTGTTGACATTCTTGCTTTAAATGAAGAACTATGACAGTTCATGTTTGATTCTTCCCGCTTGATACGTTAGATAGATAATGATGGGATTCCTATGTCTCTCTATGAGCAACCAGCTTACGCAGTAGCCGGCAAGATGCGCGATCGCATACTGGTTCGAACACTGGACGGTGTAATCGAAGCGGTTCGGCTCGTCGAGGTGGTGCTCAGTCCGCTGATGGTGCTGGGGCGAAGCAGATACAGCGGAGCATCTTCGCTTTCATCAACGGCATCAAACGCACGATGGCGAGCGGTCGAGATGCACATGCAGCACACACGCAGGCGCTCGACAACGCCGATGAGGCCCTCGACGTCCTGGGACTTGGAGCACGAGCCGCACGTGTCATGGCCACAGATGTAGCACACGTGCTTCTTGCGCAGGAGCGACTCCTTCACCAGCTTTCCGCAGCCGGAGCAGCTTCCATCGCCAACGCTATCAGCCGGATCAACAGTGTCCTCGGCACCAAAACGTCTCCGCAGTGCGACATCGCCAATCTTAGGGATCAGCTTGGCCAGCTTCAGCAGCGCGTGGGTCGAAGCCTCGCGTACGGTAGCGGCTTTCAGCTTGGCCTTGACAATGCCCTTGCACTTGACCTCATCGGAAGACATCGTGTGCGTCCCAAAGTAAAACACCGAGGTCTGGTGCGCCTTGGCCTGCTCGGCAAGCACGTAGCCGGCCAGCACGTCGCCGCCGACAACAAGTCGGCCAGAGTGGTCGCGTGTCAGCGTCTGGAAGGTGCGAACGGCGGTGCGCGTCTTGTAGTCGAACGTGACGTAGTCCAGCAACTCGATCGTCTTGGTGCTGGAAACCAGCGGAATGGAGCCCGAGAACTGCATGCGCTTGGTGGTGAGGTGGGTGTTCGGCGACGACGTGGGGACTTCGCGCAACGTGACGGCGTAGGAGAAGGCGTCGCCCGCGAGCGCCACCATGGTGGCGTTGAAGTCGTCGCTGTTGCGGCTGGAGAGCACCTCGAGGATTTCGTTGGCACTGCAGGGAAGCGCCGTGGACGCCGCAACGTCGAACACCCCGGGCTTCGATCTCCGCTCGAACACGCGCACGCCCTGACCGTCCCTGCGTTCTTTCCAACCGGCAGTGGCGAACGCCTGTCGGACGTGCTCCACCTTGGCACGAGCATTCGCGGCCAGCGCCAGCAGTGCGTCATCCTCCCCCCTCGAACCGACGGACGTGCTGGACATGGAGAGCGTGGACCTGCCGCTGCTGGAGCTGAAGAACGAGCGCGTCCTCGGAGACGGCGTCGACTGCACCGGCACGCGGCCCGAGGAGCTCAGGAAGTTGGGCTCGTCCGAGCACGTGAACATGCTGCGCGAGGAGATGCCGGAGCTGCTGCCAAACTCGCGTTGACGCAGCGTCATGGGGTCAGTGAAGTCGCTGCAGGGTTCGACGTGTGCTCAGAACAGTGAAATGGAGAATGGCTTGTCTGGTTGGTGGAATCCCGGGAAGGTGAGCCCAAGCCTGAACAAGTTGTTACACATGTTGAGAGCGGCGAAGGTTTTGAACAGAGATGTGAATCACAAGTAGTTTGAGGGCGAGAAACTAGGCAAAGCTGCACGGGGCGCAAGCGTTCAGCGCGGCGCTCAACTCACTCGATCAAGGGACCAGGTAAGTCGTCTTCAGCCAGCAATGCGTGTATGGATACAGGAGACACTTGCGTCCGCTAATTCAAAATGGTTTCGTCGTTTCGTGGCTATTAGCGTATCTAGGTGTCCTCACTGAGTCACTTGACGGTGGACCTTGTTGCTCGTCTTATCGCGGTTCAACTTGAGTGCAGCGCTCGGGTTGAGCGGACGCTGTTTCACACACTGCCTGTCACAGGCCCTGTGCGCTCAGTGGTGACGAGCTCCTACATCACCAGCCCCGCGGGAACTCCTCCAATTAAATAGGCGACGGTGATGCCAGTTGCGGCGACTTGGAGTGCCGCTCGACTGGTGTAAACGACCTGCATGGCCACGGCCTTGCTTGACCACGGGCATGGACAGGGGGACAATAGGATATTATATCGCGACATCGTAGTAAGGTATTACGTAGTCTTCATTCCACACATCCGCGCGGATTTTTTGCGTCTGCAGAGCTCCGTTACTTGTGTGGCGCAGCGCGCTCCGGTTGTGCCATCTTCTACAGTTGGCAGCTTCAGGCGGGCGTGGCCTGCACTGTGGGGGCAGGATACTGTATCCTTGCTGCCATGGATCTATGTCCCGGTGCTCGAGCCGCTCTTTCCGACGCCGATTTCGGCTGCTTCAGCCAGTGGGGTCAGCGCGCGTGAGTGTGGCTTGGGGGTGCTGCATGTGGAGCACCGGCACGCGATACAGAAGCAGTTGAAGCTCGCAGCTCCTTGTGGCCACCAAGTCTCTTATCGGGGATAAGTTACTTCAACATCTGCAAGAGTTTGTATAGCGTATGTACATGTCTTCTAAACGGGTTAGGTTTGACGTACACTTGAGTTAATTATGTTTTTGATATTCGTACTTTATCGAAATGGTAAGGTAAACATGTGAGGACGGATGGCATGGGCTTCAACTTACCGCCATGCTACGCGCTCCGCGCGNTCCCAAGAATCGCCTCCGCTTGGTAGAACGGCATTGCTTGGTCCTGGGTTTAACACCGCGTGCTCCGCACACGGATGTTAAACCGCAGGCATTGGACAGGTTTGGACCCCACCATGATTTCACCCCCTCCTCCAAAAACATGAGCTGTATATTTCCCGTTTGAGAAAAGCTATCATACGGATAATGGTAAAGCTCCAAGTTAGGTACTCATCGTAGGCGTCCACCGCACTGTAGTAGATTGATGACATTCAACCTCATGCGTCGACACACAGGCGCTGCGCACGGGTGGACTCGACTTAACCGCCGGCGCAGGGCAAAGTTTCCTGCCGCGGTCACTCGGCAACGGCTTGCACAGTGCAAACGTCGACGATCTCTCACCTGCGTCGGTGATTGAATGGAATACTCTTTGCAACAAGACGGAAGTGTTCGTACCGCCATCACCCTCTAGTTCGACCGAGATATCCTCGAGTGGCCAGCATGAACCACTCGCACGTGCACCTTCGAACACTACGATAATATCCAAATGCCACAACCGGTTGCGCCGCGAGAAGGCTCTGACAAGTCACGATGTAGTCACTTCAATGCGTCCAGTCGCATACCACATAAATAGCACACCAATATGCATGCTAAATTCAGCCAATCAGCGCATGCTAATCACAATCAGATATTTTTGAGCACGATGAAGACGGCGCTGCTCGTGGCGCTGGGCGCGTGCTTCTTGACGCTGCTACTGGCTCTGGATCGCGGCGCCTACGCCTATGCGTGGGACGGGGACGGGGACGTTGACGAAGTCGAGGAAGACGATGACGACGACTTTGACTTCGTCTCCAGCAACGTGCGCGTCGTTAATTGAAGCTCTGCCAATGTATCACAACGACTCGCTCTGTGACTAACCCGGTCCCTGTTTGGCTGCAGCTGGACTTCGTCAAGCACGGGGACTTCGTGGAGGTGGAGTGCGAAGGCCAGGAGTGCGCGGCCGAGGTAGCGGACGGCAACGGCGGCGTGCCCTCCGTCTGGGCGCGAGGTCTCGTGACGCCCAAGCTCAAGCCCAAGCTCATTCTGCAGGAGCACGCGCGGGCGGCCAGCAAGGTGGAGAAACAGTTCAGGGGCGAGACTCTGGGGTATGTGACGCCGTGGAACAACCGCGGTTACGATTGGGCCAAGCGATTCCGCTCCAAGTTGACCTACATCTCGCCCGTGTGGCTGCAGCTACGGGAAGACCCCGACCACGTGCCGATCATCACGGGCACGCACGACATCGACCGCCAGTGGGTGCTGGATGTCAAGAACGGAGTCGACGGAGAAAAACAGCAGAGGGAGGGGCCTGCCATCGTGCCTCGCCTTGTCTACGAGCGCAACCGTCTCAGCTCAGAGGACATCCCGGTGATCATCGAGAAGATGCTGGAGTTGGCAAACGAGCACGAGTTTGATGGAATGGTGTTTGAGATCCCAGTGATGGCAGGAACGGTGGACATGCTGCAGCAAATGGGCCGGGCCTTTCGGGCTGCAGACAAGCTCCTGATTCTTGTTTTGTCCAGGAGTTCACAGGAGGTTGGTGAAGTGTTGATGAGGAAGGTGCTCTCGGTTCTTTTCTAACTGGAGCTTTTTGTGGGATACCAGGGTGAACTCCCTGTGACGCACGAGATTTTCGCAGAACTGGCGCCATTGGTGCACCGCTTCTCCATGAATGCGTACGACTTCAGTATGCCAGGACCGAATGCCCCGTATCCGTGGCTCAAGAAGACGCTGGAGAAGATGTCGCCGATGGAGCGACAAAAGATCCTGATGGGAATTCCCTTCTACGGTTATGACAACGCAGGTAGGTCGCCATGATGATGGTCTGATGCAAGTTACCCTGGTTTTCTAACCCACCTGTTCCCCACGTAGATGCGATCACGGGGACCACGTACATTCAATCGTTGAAAGACAATGGTGTCTCTAAGATTCGATGGGATGCAACGGCACATGTACGAGGCAGAGCAATTGTCCTTACTTCATTATTAGAAAACTAACCAATGCGTGTATCTCTTTGCTGTAGGAATGCCAACACGTGTACACTGCTGCGGAAACGGGTAGCCACCACGTAATTTTCTTCCCATGCCTGCAGTTCCTGCAGGATCGTCTGAAGCTGTTTAAGGAGCACCACGTGGGCGTTGCGATCTGGGAGCTTGGACAAGGTATGTGCTTGGTGCCCGAGTTTCGTCGGGACGAACAACTGACCTAGCTGTATCGTTTACGTGACTTACAGGACTTGACTTCTTCTACGATCTGCTGTAGCGCAACACAAAAATTGGCAATGTTTCCATTCATAAGCCTTCGTAACGTTTGCTGCTTTTGTGCAATCACACACACAAGCCAGGGAGCTTACTACATCTTTAAGGTCTTACTGAGTTTTACGGGGCAGGCGGTGGTGAGCTCAAATCTGAATTTCCTGCGATCGTCGTCGGGCTTGGGTCGGTGACAGCGGTGGTGGCAACACTTGGTCCGGTTCCTCCTTTGCGACTCTCGTCGACGAAATCTTTTAGAACCTTGCGCACGTCTGCCAACGAGTCCACCGCAAACGAGCTGGCGTGGCGACCTCCACTATGCTGGACATCGGGACCAACGACGACGGCAAAGATCGACACATTCTCGGCCAGTCGCACAGGAACTTTTTGCAAGCGACTGAAAGCGACCTTGTTGTCATCGTCCATATATTCGCCCCCATCCAATTCGTCATCGTCATCAGTTGAGTAGCCTTCATGTCCTCGCACTGCTGCGGCTGCTGCCCCGATCATCTGGTCAGTTTGATGACGCTTTTTCCCGTCGCTCTTTAGCTTTGTAGTCGGCTCCAGTTCATCGGTGACACCACTTCCACCTCTAGGTCGAGGCATGCGAGGCTTCGCCTTTGAAACATGAGCAGCGGACGGTACAGGCTGAGCATGCAGCTGCGGAGGCACAGGGTTACCCATCGCGATGGAATTCCGGCGAATCCGTTCATTAGCCGCTTGCTCTTCCTCTTTCCGTTTTCTCTCGTCGTGGCGCTCATTGGACTCGGCCACAAGTGCGTTCAACGTCTGGAACATTTGATCATCGGTCACATCGTCGCACACGCACAGGACAAAATCAACTTTTTGGTCGTTTTTCTTGGAGATCTGGTCAGGAAGCGACAGGTGCTTGAGGATACCCTCCAGAACTCGAGTCTTCGTGCACCCCTCGTGCTCCACGCTAACTGACATGTGTCCTTGGTACACTTCCAGAGCTGTGCCAATGAGCTGCCGCTCTAAAATGATCTGTAAGTCCTTCGACTGCCAGCTACCAAAATGTGGATCGGCGTCGCCATAGTGCCACGTCAAGGAGCTTTCCTTGTCTTCGATGTAGCTTCCTGGCGTTCTGTCAGTGAACAGTAGCATTGTAGGTAGGACCAGGTCCTTCCATGACATATCATCGCCACCGAACGAATCGTCTGTCGGAGCAATACTAGTTGCGACCGGTGTGCCGCCCCCCGTATCAGTAGGTCCGGGTGCGGAAGCATGCTGTGAATACGCTGGAAGACTGCCCATGCTCATGTGCATCATGCTGTGGGCATCACTTGAGTAAGAAGCATCCAGACTGCCACCACTAACACTACTCACTCCAACCAATGTCGCGGTGGTACTTCCACCCGATCGGGCGGTTGCAATGTCGTACTGAAACTTGCTCATGGTTTTCCACTGCTCGCGCGTATTGCTTAGATTCATGCGATAAAAGAAACCATCCTCTGCTGCAACACCAACGCGCACACCATTCAGCCAAGTCTCGAGGAACTTCCGCTCCCGACCGCTGACAATGAAAACCGTGTTGCGCTCGTCAGCACTAAGCGCATCAAGTAGCGACTTGAAGCTGGGCCCCACAGCAGCAAGTGGGAGAAGAGAGTGCTGTGGCGTCAGAGTTCGATCATAATCCAGAATGATCACACGATTCTGCGCGCTACGATACACTTGCACGATGGTCTTCTTGTCAAGCTTCGGTAGTTGCGTTGACGATTTGCGATTTTTCTCTACTGCTTCACCAAGCTCTTCCAAAAACTGCTCCCCCCATGCCGAGGCCGTGTTAGACGACACGTAGCGATATAGTTTCTGCTGACGGATTTCGCGCTCGGTACGGCACATGCTCAACGCCTGGTGAATACTCAGTGCTACATCTTCTGTATTCCACGGGTTGACGACGATAGCACCACTTAGCGACTGAGAACAACCAGCAAATTCACTTACAACCAACACGCCCGGCCCGCCATCTTCACCTTCCCAGTCCGTCAGCATAGACGCCGACGATTGCCGTGGTGATGGGATTGGTGAAAGAACCCCAGCTTTCGTTGGGCCACCTCTAACAGTGTTCTCGACATCCTCTGAGTTTCCAATCTCCTGAGCTTGAGTTGGAGGGTTTTCATTCCCAATGCTACTACTGCTGAATCCTCTGGCAGCAGCGCGAGCAGCTTTCTTACGCTCATCCTTGTTGCGCATGAAATGCTGCTGGCATACAATAAACTCATGAGACACCAGGTTCATCCCGTCCCGTGTAGATGTCACCAGGCAAAGATCAGCCAAGTCGTACAGCGCACATAGTTCTTCATGCGGAGTCGCTTGTTGCTGGATAAAGTGAATCGGCGCGTAGTCGAGAGTTCCAAAAACGCCATTGATGCGCCCAACAATCTGGTTCACTTGAGTTACGATATTGTGATAGCTGTGCGAGCTCATCTCAAGCTGGTGGCAGGCGTCGTAACCAATATTACCTTTGCCACCAGCAATTGGGCTAGCCGCGGTGGGTGGGGACTCAGACAAACCCTTGATAGGACTGTCATTGCCGGTCGAGCCTCCTTGCCCCACAATCGGATATGAAGAGGATCGAGGAAGTATGTTACTGCTGTCTGGGCTAGTGCTGCTCCCACTGGGTCGCCGGGCATTTTCGCCTGCGCCGTTTGCACCGGTGGGCTTGCTGTCAACCACCCCTGACCGTGACGAGATACCAATTTGCACTAGTACGACATTGTGCTGCCACTCAGGGAAACGGTCCAGAAGCATTTCTATCGCCAGCATCTTGTGCGGAATTCCTTTGATATTGTCGAGCCGGTCGATTCCCAGAATGATACGCTTGCCGCCGAATTTATCATGCAGTTCGTTCACTCGATTCAGCGTCGGCGTGCTGGAAGCTGCACGAGCAAATGGCTCCAAGCTAATTCCAATGGGGAACACGCCAATCGACGTAAAATGGTCACGGTCGGGCAGTGCGCTTCGGATGCCCTTGTGCGAGCACTCCACCCCTAGCAGTCGATGACACGTCGAAAGGAAATGACGTTCGTAGTCAAAGGTCTGGAAGCCCACGAGGTCCGCCTGCAACACACCCTGCAGCAGCTGGGAGCGCACAGGAAGTCGGCAGTACACATCCGACGCTGGGAACGGCGTGTGCAGGAACCACCCAATCCGGCACGGCGGAATGCGCTGGCGCAGCAGCGACGGCAGCAGCATGAGATGGTAATCATGGACCCAAACGGAATCTCCTTCGTTGTATACCTCAGCGATGGCATCAGCGAAGCTCTCGTTCGCCGACTCGTACGCCCGCCAGTCCTGCTTGTTGAACCTCTTGGTCGAATGGAAGCCCGAGTTGCCCCCAGCGTTGAACGTGAACGGCACCGGCTCCGACACGTAGTGGAACAGCGACCACAGCACTTCGGACGAGAAGCCCGTGTGTCTCGAAGCCACCTCCGACGACAGGAACACCGGCAGGCAGTTGTGCTGCAGTAGCAAGCGACGCACCGCCTCGTGCTCGCTCTTGGGGATGTGCTGGCCCACCCAGCCCACCCACAGGAAGTCCATCTCGGCTCTCACGCCCGTGAGGCACATGAGTTTGTCCAGCCCGCCCGTGGTCTTCGTGGCCTTCCAGCGTCCGGTCTGCGGCTGGCGCTCCAGCAGCATCGGCAGGTTGTTGGACACGACGATGAGCTGGTGGTTCCCGGCGGTGCCGAGCGGCTTGTCCGTCAAGTCCTCGTCGCTGTCCTCCTCCTCCTCGGCGCGGAGCTGCATGAGCTGGAGCTGCAGCTCCTGGATGTTGGCCAGCACCTCCTGCTCCTCGAGCGACAGCGTGTCCAGGCGGCTCAGCTCCAAGTCCGTGGCGGCGCGCTGCGACACGAAGAAATCGTTGCGCGGAGACAGCGCGCCACTGGCCGGCGGCGACGGGACCGCCACGTGGAGAGCGGCGGCGGCTTCCTCCCCCATCGAGACGTACGGGTAAAAGCGAGAGTGATGGTGCCGCACCGCGCGCGCACTTCAACGCGATACTTTGAGCAAGTCAACAGTGCGGAGTCCGCATCCGACAGTTGGAGATGGCTACGGATGTAATTTAGCGAAATAGGATGGATATTGACCAATCGATTTTGATTCGTCGGGATTGAATTGGCCAATGGCAGTTGCCTTCAACATATCTAACGCTACGCTGCGCGCCTTGACTTGTACCAGGAGACGAACGGGAACGCCATGAGGTAGAGCACCAGTGCACCGTAGAACGAGGCCGTCACGGCCACGACGGTCCAGCCCTTGGACGACAGGTCGAAGCTCTGCTGCAGCGTCCGGAAGACCAGCGCGTAGTTCACCCCGAAGAGAGCGAGCGTGCCCACGACCAGCGTGATGACGACCCATCGGTTGTAGACGAACGGCTGCCCCATCAACCGCTTGTTGGTCGTGAACGTGAGCAGCGGTACCAGCGCGAACGGGAGCTGCACGCTCTGCATCACGTTGATCATCTCGCTCACAATGTCGCTGTGGAACCCGTCGTACTCAGTCAGCAGCGCCACTACCAGAGCAGGGCCAAGCGCCATCGTACGCGTGATTGCCACTCGCTTCCAGGCAGCAATGCGGAGATCCAGGAAGCCTTCCATCACGAACTGGCCGGCGTACGTCCCCGTCATCGTTGATGCTTGACCCGAGGCGACCAGACCGACAGCCCAGATGACCTTGGCATAGTGTCCGAGTGAACTACTCACAGCTTCTCCTGCTTCCTTCAGTCCGACCTGTTGGCAGTATCCGATGACGTGCTTGGTCGTGTAGCACTGCGCGCAAGATGCCGCTACTGTTCCGTTCTCGATGGCGCAGGTTAGTCCCGTGGAGGCGCTGTAGATATCGTTTCCTGATACCAACGCAGCGGCAGCTAGGATACAAGCCGTTTGAATGCCTGCATTGTAAATATCAGACGACGGATCGGCGCTCAGGAGATCGCACTGCTCGCTGTAGAATGTGCTGGCAAACGCTGAAATCACGAACATGTTGATGAGGAAACTTACAAACAGTGCCAAGACCGCCTCCAGTCCGAAGTAGAAGTTGGCTTCTTTGACGGGTCCAGCACCCGCAGCACGACGAGGGTGGACGCTACGCGACTGGACAAGCGCAGAGTGCAGGTAGACATTGTGCGGCATGATGATGGAGCCGAGCATGCCGACAGCTTGCATCACGTTCTGGTTATCAATGCGCGGGACGGCAATGCCTTTGGTGATTGCAATGCCACTGGGTTTGCTGACTGTAAAGTCGACGAAGAAACAGGTGCACATGATGCCGATGAGTCCCATGAAGAAGGTCTCGAGGAGGCGGTTGCTCTTGTTGTCTCCGCGTCGGTCGATGGCCAGGAAGGTGAACGTGTCCAGCGCGGTGATCAAGCAGCCGATCCACAATGGAAGTCCGAACAGAATCTGCAGCGCGATGGCGGTGCCCAGCACCTCTTGGATGTCGCAGCCGATGATCACCAGCTCCATCATGATCCACACGGTATACGTGACGAGGCGCGGGTACTCGGCTCGGCAGAGCTGGGCCAGGTGGCGCCCCGTGCAGGAGCCCAGTCTCGCAGCCAGCACCTGGTACAGTCCGCCGAGCACCGTGCTCCAGAACGTGACGTACAGCAGCTCGTAGCGCGAGTAGGCGCCGCTCTGCAGATCTGCCTCGAGGTTGCCCGGGTCCAAGTAGGCCATGCTCATGAGCCAGCCGGGGCCCACGAAGGACCAGAACTTGCCCCACGAGAACGGCGGCCGCTCCGGCGTCAGGTGGGCGTCGCCATGGAGCTCCGACAGCTGCGAGTACGATGCGCTCAACGTTGCGCCGCTCGGGCGCAGGATCTCCTCTGGCATTTTGCCGATTGACAACGTCCACCTTGCAGATGACGATTATCCCAATGAGACAGGGACATACCCGCTACGAAAAATCCATTTCAGCCAATCCGGTTCTCATTTAATTTTGCACCAATCACGAATCTGCAAGCGGTTGAGATGGAAGTCCAAGCTGATGCTGGTGCCGATGCCGTCGGACGCGGCGATGGCGACCGCAGTGCTAACGCTATCGATGCGGGAGCTTCGTCGCTGCCACCTCCACTGCCTTTAGCATCCGATTCCAGCGTGCCAAGTTTATTAGACTCGCGGACGCTGCCTCCGGCGTCCGGCAGCGGCGACGATGGCAACGATGCGGCGCCCCGTTACCTCCCTCGAGAGGACGGATCCGCGCCGTCCTCGCTGACGTTCAGTGAGGCTTTTGCCCAGCTGCGGAAGACGTCGTCGTACGTGGCGCCGCCGCCTGAGAAGCCGCAGGAGGACAAACCGCCGGCGCGAGACGCGGCCGCCACAGTCTACGTGAACCGGCGGCAGAAGGGCAACCCGATGCTCAAGGCCGTGCGCAATGTGGGGCTCGAGTTCCGGGACGGGCTGATCCCGGACTACGTCATGGGCGAGTCCTCCTGCTGTGTGCTGTTCCTCAGCGTGAGGTACCACCTGCTGCACAATACCTACCTGGACGAGCGCGTGCAGAGCGTGAGGAAAGATGACCCCACGCGCTACAAGACCAAACTCGTCTTGTGCTTCGTGGACGTGGACGACAACGAGGTCGCGCTGCGGGAGATCAACCGCGTCGGACTTTTGAGTGACTTTACGCTGGTGCTGGCGTGGAGTTGGCTGGAGGCTGCGCGGTATCTCGAGACACTGAAGGCCTATGAGAACAAGTCGGCGACGATCATCAAGGAGAAGGTGGAGGCCGAGTTCCTGCCCAAAGCCAACGATGTGCTCACGTCCATCCGATCGGTGAACAAGACAGATGTGGTGACGTTGTTGTCCACGTTCGGAACGGTGAAGGGCCTCATGAATGCATCCATGGAGGAGCTGTCGCTTTGCCCCGGCGTGGGGGCCAAGAAGGTGCGGCAGCTACTCGAGACTTTCCAAGAGCCCTTCACGAAGCAGTGAAAGTGGCGGCCTCCGTGCACGTGAAGAAGATTGGGGACAACTTGTCGCATTGAGGTACTGTCAACAATCACTGCAACATGTCAAACTTGCACTCTCTTGCAGGAATATTTTTTGTCAACACGTACGATATCAAAACTGTGTAGGCAGCCACATGACTTCAACCACCAGTCGATGGCCAGCAGCACTTGACGCAAACTACTAAGCGAGCCATTGTCCTCCCAGACTCTATGCAAGCTTGTCGAATGCACGACTCAAATGTCCTTGCGGCATTCACTACAGCCAGCGCAGCATCCACAGAAAACCATTTAGCAATAGCAGTCAGAATTCGCGCTGTGTTCTTATGAGCAGCGCACTTCAACGAGAAACTAATGCATAATGTCCTTACGCGCGAGGGGAGCCATTGCTGTTGCGCCCAGCCTGGTTGTGCACCTCGGCAGTGAAGCCAACCGCCTCAATGGCCGCCACCAAGTCGCTGTACTGCGCAGATCCGGAGACGTAGGCGGCACGATCGTCGAACTCCACAACTGCGTCGGTCACCCCGGGCGTGTTCTTCAGTGCATTCTCCACCGTCGTACCACAGTTCTTCATGCACGACATGCCCTCAACCTGAATCTGCACAGTGGACGGGTCCGTGAAGCGCCAGGAGCCACGCTCCTCCGTGATGTCCTGGTCCAAGGACTTGAAGAGAAGGAAGCCGGCACCAAAACCGGCGATGAGCGCCACGAACAGACCCGTCTCGTAGGTCATGACTACGAGCATCGCGAAGTACGCGATCGTCATCTGGACCATATACAGAACCGCAAGCGTCGCCTTGCACTGCATCTTGTGGAACTTGTCGTGGGTACGCAGCTTGCGCGCCACCAGCAGACGCTGGCGCACCACCTCGCGCCCCTTCACCAGGGATTCGTTCAGCAGGGCGATGAGGAAGCACCCGATAAATCCGAACGCGTACTTGACGCCGCTGTTGAGCACCCACGGCTGGAAGAGCAGCATCACACACGATCCGTGGATGGACGTCTGGAAACCGTTGAACATGACCGATCCCTGGCCCGAGCAGAAGCCCGAGCTGGTCGACGAACTGTCCGACTCGGTAGCAGTGCTGCTGGACGACGTAGTGGACGCAGCGCTGGTGCTGCTCGCACTCGCGGATGAATAGTCCGCCACGAAGCTCTGCGCCGCGACACTCAGCGTCGTGATGTTGGTGGCGTCAGAGCATGTGGCGCCTGAGCAGATGACGCTGTCCACCAAGTAGCGCGGCTCGGTGTTGACGCTGCCGAGGTACGCGTTCTTGTTGGCCTGCGACGCGAAGTAGATCTTCTGGCCGTTGGTCAGACACACGTACACGTAGTTGGCGGTCGTGACGGAGTCTCCCGACACGGGGTCGCTGATGCTGTTCGAGCACTCGGCGCATGCGGTGGTGCACTTGGAGTAGGCGTCGGCGTCCGTCTGGTTGACGATGAACTCGGCCATGTTGGCGGCCAGGTAGGCCGTGTCCGTCACTTCGAAGGTGTAGGCGGCGAAGGAGCGCGCCGCCATGCCGCACGAGTAGACCATCTGGCCGTGCGTCATGACCACGTAGTTCTCGTTGTCGTAGCCGCTGTCCAGCGTGGACATGCCGCACACGGGGCACGTGTAGTCCGTGGAGCTCACGCCGGAGGACGCCAGGTCGCGGTGGGTCTGCATCGCGTGCATGTCGTAAAGCTGGTGCAGCTCGTGGTGGTGATTGTGGTGGGCGTGCGCGGACGCAGAGGCGGCCAGCAGCGCGGCCGCGGTGGCCCACAGCAGAGAGCAAGGCATCTCGTTCGGGACGGGAGAATGAAGACTGAGCCCAGTCCAGCTGTGCGCAAATTTGCAGAGACGGGCGGATACGTTCCATACAAACGCCAAGCCCTACTTGTATTTGGATAAGTAAAAAATTGCTGTCGCTGGAAATGGGAAGCCTGGGCGGCTATGGATTCCTGCATTTGCCTGCATCCATTACCAGCCTGGTAATACCAGGCATCCTGGCAGTGCTACTATGGAGTCCATCGGCCTCATGGCGTCGGTCATGATCGCTTTGTTTTGCCCCCTTTGATGCCATTCAACAATGTTGTTGAATGGGCGTTTTGCGATGACTATTCAACGCAGCTGAGGTGCTTCCGCCGTTGGCTCCCTGCAGGCTGCAGCCACTCCCGCTCATTTGCATCGTCGCTGCCTTGGAGCCGCCACCACCAGCACCAGGCTTCCACCGACGCCGCGGCACTTGATCCTCTGCCTTGGGTGCGGTCTGGTCGGCATCTGGCGATAGGTTTCCGATAATCTCCGGCTTTGCGCAAATTTCGTCCAGCTCAGCCCTCATTTTTACTCTTTCCCTGGGTATGGCGAGAGCGCGGTCGCTACTGACGGCGCTGCTGCTGCTGGTGCTGGTGCTGCGCGCCGACGCCGGCCAGAACCTGCGCAAGACCACGTGCCCGCTGTGCAACATGGACGTCAAGGCCAACATCAACACCTCCATCCTGGGCGACCAGTACGTCTACGCCTGCGAGATGGCCGGCCACATCGACTCGCTGCAGAACGACCCGGTGCGTGCATGATCCCTGTCTCTATACTGCACCACCGTCGCCTAACGCTGTTGTGCTTTGATGCTGCTGCGCGTCGCTGCAGGCCGCGAACTTGGGCTTGCCAGTGGAGGCCGACATCACCACGGACGAGATCTACAAGGACGCGACGGGCGTCAAGTGCCCCGTGTGCGGCAAAGGCTACGACCAGCTAACGCACGCCGTGCCGTGGATCTCCAAGGGCGCGCAGAAGATCTACACGTGCTCGGAGGAGCACGCGCAGCTCGTGTTCGACAACCCCACCAAGTACGTGGCGGCGCAGACCTCGTCCGACGACTTTTGCTACGGCGCGGGCTCCGTCATGTTCAACGGCTTCCAGCTGGCCATCGGCGGCGACGCCTCGTGCCTCATGCTGCTCTTTCAGGCCTGGGTGCTCTCGTCCTCGGTCAAGTACGCCTTCGCCTTCTTGGGCGTCGTGCTGCTGGCCATGTCGCTCGAGGGCTTCGGCGAGCTGCGCGGCCTCGTGCTGGCGCGTCTGTACCGCGACCACGGCGTCGTGTCCAGCCAGGCTGACTACATGTCACTGGCCACCCCGCAGGTCAGCAGCGGGAGCGACGGCCACTCCGCGAGCCACGAGTCGTTCGTGCACAAGCCCGGCCGCGTGCCGGATGCCCCCAAGTTCAGCATCGTGCGCCGCCTGCCGCTCTGGTGCAAGCTGGTGCTGGCCGGCATGTACATGGTGCACTTGTGCCTGGGCTACTGGGTCATGCTGATCATCATGACGTACGAGACGCTCATGTTCGTGGCCGTGATCGTCGGCGTCGGCCTGGGCTTCGCCATCTTTAAGGACACCGACGCCGACGAGCTCAGCGGCAGCGTCGACCCGTGCTGCTCCACCTAAAGTCGAAATTCATACTATAAGTAGTATTTTGTCCCATGCTTTGGTCGTTGCCATCTTCATGGAGTTCAAGTGCCAAGTGTAAATGGGATAACTAGCCATTCTTGTGGTCGGCTAGTTGCCCACCACACTTGAATCTTCGTATTCGTAGTATCATACGAGTAGTATGTAAGACTCCTAGACCATCCTTTTGGGAGCTGCCCAAGGTTGAATTCCATCAGATGTACCTTTACGGCGAGTGTGGCGCGGGTCAACTTCCCACAGTGTGTGCCTTGATGGTGGTACCTGACAGCGTGACGACATTATCCACAATAGTCTCCTTCAAATGAACCGAGTTGGTATCTGCTCCTGCATCTCGATCTCAGCAACGAGCAGTTTGGGGAGACGCTTCTTCTTCTGTGTTCTTTTGATCGAAAGCGCAAGTGCCTCTTCAAGATTGACCATGGCGAGTATTTATGGGGGGTTGTGTGCGTACTCTTTCGGGGCAGCACAGATACTGATCCCATACACATTAACTTTCGCCAGTCAAAGGCCTAGATCGCCATGTACGGCACGGTGAGCTCGAGCGCCAGCGCCAGCAGCTCCCGCGACAACCTGACGCCACCGCCTCCCACGCCGTCGCCCTTCCGCTACCACGTGCGCGAGGGCGACACGCTGGCGAGCATCGCGCACGAGACGCAGACGACGGAGGCGGCGCTGCTGGCGCTCAACCCGCTGCTGGGGCGCAAGAAGCGACACGTGAAGCTCTATCCGGGCCAGCAGCTCATCGTGGAGGAGGCGCGCGCCGTGTCGCTGCCGCCGCCGCCCGAGTGCATCGACAGCGGCTGGGGCCAGATGCACCTCGTGCGCGCCGGCGAGACGCTGCGCGGCATCGCGGCGCTCTACAACACGACGGAGGAGCTCCTGCGCCAGGACAACCGCCGCCACTTCCCCACGGGCGAGCGCAGTTTGCTGTGTCCCGGCCAGCTGCTGCACGTGCGGCTCATGAACACGGGCGAGATGGAGAAGGACGACCCCGCAGCCAGCGGAGACGCGGACGCCAAGGCCTCGGCGCTCAACGCCATGGGCAAGCAGGAGGCCACGTACACGGGCACGTCGGCCGCCTTTGCGCGGTTCAAGACACACGTGGTCGCCCCCGCCGACACCTTCGAGTCCATCTGCAAGACGTACAGCATCCCGTACTCGCACTTTCTGCAGATCAACCGCGGTCGCTACCCCATGGGTCAGCGCGCAGAACTCGAAGCCGGCGAGCGCGTCATTGTGCCGGACCTACTAGCGGCGCAACAAGCGGCCAGTCGACGCAACATCGCCGAGGTGAAGCTCACCAAGCAGATCCACGTCGTCGAGCCCGGCGACACCCCCGAGGAGCTGGCCAAGCGCTACGGCATGACGTACGACGAAATGCGCGAGTACAACCGCGCCTACTTCCCGAAGGGATACCGCGGCGAGATCCGCCCTGGCTACAAGTTGGTGGTCAAGCGGCCGGTTGACACCGACAACACCGACTCGCCGCATCAGAGCGACTACAGAGATCTCGACGCTACTAGCAGTGCGTGATCGGCCAGCACCAACCTGCATCCACTCGGTAGTTTGTTTGTATATGTAGAAGGGAAGGCGGTGTGAAGCTGTATCAACGCGTGCTTGCTTTACCTCAATAATTTCAGGTACGAGAACGGAGCTTCTAGGCTTCCTGTCAGACGCGTTTGTCGTTCTTTTGTACGTGTGTTTTGCTAGTCTTTCGTGTGCGTACTGCTCGCGTTCGTCTACGTGCGGATTCGGCGGCGTCGTCGACGAGAGCGCTGGGAGGTGTCGGGTGTTTCCTGCCTCGACGCCGGTGGTGTGGACACAGATGTGTTTGCGGTATCGCTCTCGTCAGCCGATGCGCCCGAACTTGGCGTAGCAGGATGGTCCACCGTGTACTTCGTTGTCTTGACTCGTTCAAGGCCACCAGCTCGAGACCTCGTGGACACGGAATCAGACTCGACGTCTTCCTCCTCCTCCACAAGCTCCTCTTTTTCTTCGACAACGTCGCTAGTTTCCTCTTTTTCCGCGTCTTCGCCTTCAGATGATACCATGCCAGTCGCCTTCACTTCTACACTAGACATGAGCTCGACGCCTTCCAAATAGGACTCGTTGCGTGCAGGGTGATCCGTGTTTTCTTCCTCATCCGAGCTGTCGTCTGGCAGCAACACCACCTCTTCGGCGTCAGACTCGTGGGCGAGTCGCTGCCACCGTTTACGCCGACGTGGCGGTCGTGCAAGCAGTCCACGCTTGCGGTAACGAACCAATAAATACGCTGCCAGCGCCGCCAGCCCAAGGAACACGACTGAGAGCAAACCGATCTGTGTCAACGATGCTGGGATACCGAATGTCGATCGCCTGTTATTCGTCTTCAAATCGACAACCGCCTCCACAGAACCCGTCGCATCTATCGTAGCAATGCGGTGTTGGCTAGGCAACACTTCATCCTGGTTAGCTTCACCTTCAGCAGACGCCAGTTCACTTTGCAGCCAAACATCTTCCTCCTCCGCAATTACGCGCAGTTCTTCTTCTACCCGAACACGTTCTCCTTCATTCTGCAGCAGAACCAGTTCGAGTCGCTCTAGCTCATGGATTTCTTTCGCCACTACCACGCGCTCCGTTTCCAAAGAATCTATTTCACTGAAGGTAGCCTCGACTTGAACATCTTCTGTGTGTTCTTGTTGAGCTTCGCCAACAACACCAACATCATGTTCCTGAACCCCCTTTTCAGCTGGAGCTTCGTTAACCAATCCCGCCTCTTCAACGTGTTCAAGATTTGCAACCACAGCCTCCGCCTCATTGAAATCCGTTTCCGCCTTGAGTGTGGTTTCCTCGTTCAGTTGCTGAGTTTGTACCTCGATCTCCATTCCATCCAAATCCAAGATCTGTTCGTGCACTTGAGCATGCTTCTCTTCTTGCAACAACTCAGTCTTGTGCATCTTCTGCTCCTCAATGTTGCTCTCCTTCTCGCTTTCAGGCTGAGTGGCAACGCGAGTTCTCACGTCCGGGAGAAGTCGTTCGACTTTTACTTCTTCAGTACTTTCGCCAGCAAACTGATCAAGCTCCACAACAAGCTCCACATCGGTTCCGCCAACCGGAACTTTGAAATGTGCTTCTACTCGATTTTCCTGCTGGTACTCGTTTGCGATATCTAGTTCAGACAGGTTGTGCGATGTCAAAAGCTTTGTCACCTCCACTTGGGTGTGCTCCGCCTCCAACTGAGCGTCAGCTAAGTCCATCAACACTTCCGTGACTAAGGTCTCTTTCACCTCGCCGACTACCTCATCATTATCCGAGGGCTCCATGGTAAGATCCAGCTGGCGTTCCTCAGAGAGTCGAGCGATAACCTCACTGACATGATCACCCTCCGACGAAGCCTCTGACAGACTCGATTTTTCCATCCCTGGAACTGGAACCTCAACAGCCAGTTGATCTTTGTCAGCCAGGTCAGCAACTATCTGTATCTGCTCCTCGGTGATGCAGCCACCACCCAATGCTTCGTCATAGGAACTGTGCTCCATCTCTGGTGCTTTTGTTAACTCAACGGTCATTAGGCCTTCCTTCACGAGCTCAGCAACTATTTGGACCTCTTCCTCGTAGCCAAGACTGCCGTCGAGTACATCATCAGCAGAACCTTGCTCTGTCAGCCCTGGTGAATCTGTTACCACTTCAGGTAACCGTTCGTGTTCAGCAAGTTGGGCACCACCAATGTGAGGCTGATCATCACTAGCACGCTTGTCCTGTGAGTCTTCAATGACAACTGGCCTTCCATCGACAGTCCTCTCATGAGGTGCCAGATCTCGCTTCAACGCTGCTGCTGCAATAACCTGTGCTTGGGTTTCCACTGCAATCTCAGCCAGCAACTCCGCTCCGCCCTCTTTTTCGACTTGTCCGGAAGTTCGCTCATAGTCTTTAAGTGCCTCGTCGAAGGATCGAGCATACTGCTCTTCTAGCTGCTTTAAGCGATGCTCAATTATTTCCAGAGCAGCCATTTTTACGTTGACGACACTTTCGAGTGCGAAATCCCGGGTTTCTGCAAGGATCGAGTTGGTGTCAGAAGCGATTGTGACCCGTCGTTTCTCGAAGCGCTTCACATCCTGTAGTGCCTGGGTCTCCTGCGCAGTAAGTCCTCTTCCTACATTCTGGATTCCGGCTTGGGTTGTCTCTAGTGGTGCAAGGAACTGGTCGCTGGGCAGATTTACATCACTCACATCAGATTGCAACCCTGTCCACTCCAAGTCGTGGTCCAAGTTCGTCTTTGTCCACTCCTCACCCTGCCTCAACGCCTCTGTAAGAGACGAAAGCGCTGCGAGGAAGACAGCTCGCGCTCCATCGCGCAGCAGCTCACTATCGCCACAAAGCTCCAGCTCTATCAACTTGAAAACAGTTTGCGTCTGTGTCTGTGTCCACTCCATCGACAGTTTCAGGGCACCAATCAAGTCCGAAACTGCTGGTCTTAGCCGACCTGGCATGTCCTCCATCAACTCGAAGCACACGGTCGCACCTGCTGTCAACTGGGTAAATCCGGAGGATCCTCGTAACTCTTCGTTCACTAGCACCTCAGCAGCACGCGCCATTTGCTTCAGGCCCCTGTTCAGTAGCAGCGCCCGCCACTGTACGCGCATCACTTCTCCCAAGCTCCTCGCATACGGCCCCACTTGGTTCCTGAGCTCAACCAACAGTAACAAGAGCCTCTCCTCCACTTTACCAGCCGCAAATCGAATCGAAGCCGCTGCATGAGAGGATGGATACATTCGACACACCGCAATTCCACCAGCCACCGCCGTAACAGTCACAACGCCAGCCACTACAGCCAGCGCAACAGTTGCTCTACCACAACACGGAGCCTTGCGCTTCTTGGTCATGGCCACTTTCGCCACCGTCGGGTTCTGCTGGGCTCGGTCAATCGTTGCCAAATTACCATCAGTCGTCGCTGCAATCCCTTTCCCAGAGACAGCAGAAGCCACCGCGTCCCCAGTCACCACGTCAGTTGTTCTCGGCGGCTTTTTCTCAACTGCCGTGTCTGCAGCAGCAGCAATGGGTCGAGTCCCATTCTCGTGGTGTCCATTCTCCGGCTTCTGGGCAGCAGCTCCGCACTGCGGCAATGGCCCCAGGCTGTTGCGTCGCTTAGTGGCAGCGCCTGCGCCTGCGTCTTCGCTGCTGCGTCGGCGCTCCATCCGTCGACTTCCATTGGCCCTCGGACTCCGCAGCTGCTCGTCGCGCGCAGCGTCCGCCAGCTCCTGTTGACTGCGTCGGCGTCGCAGAAACTGCTCCGTGTACGTGGCCGTCGTGCTCTGCTTGCGCTCCGTGGCGGGCATCGCCTGCATGCTGCTGCGTCTGCGCTGTCGGTCCTCTGGCTTGGCGGCGGGGCTTTCCGCTTTGGCGGGCTGCGTCCACGCGAGGAGATGCTCTTTCCGCGCGGGCGATAGGGGCGGCGGCATGGCGGCTGAGAGAGGCGGACGAGTGCGGGCCTCGTCCCGGATCGGGTACTGTAGCTGTTGCGGTGCACAGTTGCGTGGGCCACCTCACAATAAATTGATTCTTAGACGGAACTCGTCAGACAATGGTCAGACAATAGAATTGTATGACATTTGAGAGGTTAATTCGAGAAAGGTAGTAGTAGAAGTTGGAGCAAACACTAACATCACGATGGATGTACTTGGCTGCACCATTAACCCACTGTTGTTTTGGCTTTTTTCCTCAGTAGCTTTCCGACTGTTGCCCAGCTGAGCTGCCCGCGTCGTCGTTTTCGCGAGCGCTCTGTAGTGTCGTTGACAGCGACGCTGTCCGCACAGGCTACAAAGACCTGTGTCGCCTCATCAATACTCTGATCAAGCTGGAGTAGGTTTCTGGACTCCGCATCGCTCTCAATCTTCATCATTAGATAGCGTAGCTGACTGAGGCGCTTTTGCATCTTTTGGCTGGGCATATCGCGGCCGTCGAGAAGGCGAAGTGGTGGCACTTGCTTCACCTTATTGCCACACATCCAAAGCACCCACATATGACGAACGGAGCAATCCGGGATGGTAAAATCGGCGGGGACACGCCGAAATTTGCCACCCCAATTGTGACACAGCTGGAGCCCGTTATCTTCAGCGGGGTGTTGACAGTCGGGCTTCCTGTAGTAGTTAGCTTATCCACAAGGTCAGCCACGTCGAAATCATTAAGGCATGTTTTAGTGGCTTCATGCAGGCCGTCATATGTAACAGTCTCCGCACCGATAACACGCTTCTCCAGCTCGGATATGATGTCCTGGACTGTGTCAAGTCGCGTTGCTTCGATTTTCGACAGTGCCTCCAGCAAGCCATCCTTCAACCCCTTCATCTCACAGAGGATAGACACGTGAGGGGGGACTCCAGTCGGGCGAATACGTGCCTCAGTGCAGCCATCACCGGTTCTAATTCGTGTCGTGAGACTTGATAGTAGGTTCTCGTCTTGAAAGGTGGGTGTTTCAAACACGTGGTGCTGTGGTGAGAGTGTGGCCTTCAAGAAAGATGAATGGTAGACTAGAGACACCAAACAGTATTCGGCAATGTCTTTTTGGCAACTCAGGAAACATCAACTTCATACCGTTTTCGACGCTCTCGTCGCGTGTGTCAAAATGCGG
>LGTU01000187.1:0-45457 GCA_001314425.1 Phytophthora pluvialis
AAACGCCTACCACCCGAACGCCAGTGGGCGAATTGGTGTCAGCCGCATTTTCCTCTTCCAGACTTAAGTAAAGCCTGCTATTTGTATGGATGGACTCTTCAAATACCCTGGATCTGGGACGACGATTTGAACAAAAGAACTGGATCCAGTGCTGAGCACTGGAACGGTGGCACCACTGGGGCAGCGACCACTCGAGAGCGACGCGAATACCAACATAAGCACCGAGCCCCCATAGACAGCGGGAGCACGGAGGACGGCTGGCGGGACTAGTGGTGACGGGACGCAACAGGAATGGGGCACACCATCAGCTACGCCAGAGGCGGTCTTCAGACCACCGAATGGGGGCCTTACGTGGACCACATGCGGATATTTCTCGTTCAAGAGAAGGGGCCGAAGGTCGCTCTCCTGCCGGAGTAACGACACCATCCGACGCACAACGGGGGGNGGGGGGGGGGGGGGGGGGGCGGAGTTTCTACGGAGCATCGTTAGATTGATGTGGTTCGGTACGACGATCGTGCTCAAACACCCGGAGGTGGGACGGCGTCTGCAGTGTCTCCAATGCGGAATGTTGGGGCGTACGATTTATTTGGCTCATAGCCTGTTGAGTTAGTAGCAGGCAGATTGGAGCGAGAGACTGCACAAACAGATAATCTCAAACGAAAGACACTTGTTTCCCACGGAGAAAGATTGGGATTGAGGAGGAGAAAACCTCGCAGGTGACAACCCCCTCTGGCTAGACAGTATACTAACGGTCCTATACTAGATAGACAAACGTATACAGGGACTGGGCATAGGCACCCTCAACATCAAGAGCTGTGACCTGGCGGAGCTCGACACGCCATCGTCACACACCGACTTCGAGTCTGCCATGCTCTCAGCCTCCTCTAGCTCGCAAGCTAGTCATGACTGTCATTGCGGCGAGGTGTGGCTTTACAGAGCAACAACTGCGGGGCCCTGACAGAATTATTGCTAGCGAAGACGACGTGGCATTTCTCGAAGATTTAGAGAAGCCGCTTAAGCATGGAAGAGATCAGGCGGGTGGCTAACCAACGCCTGCAATTACAAAAAGAAGCGGAAACAGCAGCAGAGGAGGCAGCAACACCGAAGCTCCGCCAGTGGGTACCGAAGAGCGCAGGCAGCCACCGCCATCAGCAGCCCAAGCATCAGCAGCAAGACAGGCAACGGAGGAAGGGTCCACACCCGTTACAACAAAGCAGAATGCGCAGATACCGAAGCCCAAGCCGCGGCTGCAGTGGGTCACCGTGTCATTGAAGGGGGACCGGACGCATAAAAAAGCACTGGCACAGCGCCTGGCACAATCAGGGACACAACACGATGCGTTGGCGGACGATCTGGATAGCGAGAAAGTGGGGGATAGTACGGAAGTTGTAGTGAATGGCAATTATCAAGCTAGCTTCCACTGGGTTGAATCTACACACCTTCAACCAAATCTGGAGATGCCCCCACTCATCTCCGGATTCTAGGCGTCTCCACGTTGGCTCGTGTCGAATCTTGGAGGAATCTCATGCATCATGCGCAAGGAACCGTAGCCAGTGGTGTTTGCCTTCTGCTTGGCTTCCTAGGAGAAGCAGTACACGTTCAAGTAGTGGCTAGCCTCGCTAGCCAACTCCCTGCCCTTCACTTCGTATTTTGATCTTTCGAGCACAGCCAAATACACTAGGCCCCGTTCCGTGCAGGTTCGCCACCGGTATTGTTGTGTACTCGGCTCTCTCCCCGGGATACTACAGAAGTCCGGCCAACATCACTGGCGGAGGAAGTGATTGACATATCGTCGAGAGAGGAGGAAATGAAGATGGATGAACCATCAGCAGCGGAAAAAGCTACACTGCGCGTTCTGAAACGAAACTCGCCCGAAATTCCTGCAGCGCCGCAACAAGTAGCACCGAAACAGCAGGAACGGTTGGCACTAGCACTTGTTCTTGCCCCAGTGCGTGGGCAGCAGGGTCCTCAGATATCCATTTCGGAAGGTGCCAGGAGGAAACATCCAGCTTTGATGCAGTCGTTCAAGCATTGGCAGCTCATGATCTCTGATGATAGACTCCTATCAGCAACAGCCAGCTTGAAACGTGGAATTAAGTACACGGGCCAACTTCACCCGACGGACCAGTTTAACCATGAAACCAGGGTGACGACAATTGTCAACGTTCAAAGTCGATGGATGAGCATCACGTCCAATAAAAAAGACACAGTTCAATTGGTGTCACGAATAGTATACCAGCAGTGCGTCAGCCAGGCCACGGTGGTAGAACACTATAACTGGGGAGGAAGTGAAACAGTGACAATGGTAGCGAATTTCATAGATCAGGACATCTACATACTGGCGTACAACACATATGGATCCCACAAATAGTATTACAGTAAGTTCTGACCCAGCTCGATGACCAGATTAAACAAAGTCATCGAAACGGGAGAACAACGCATGCGCACGGTTCAGTAATGTATCGAAAACATTCGATCAGTGAAAAATGAGCAACAACATTACTCATCGCTGGTGCTGAGATTCTGAGGAAGATATTATTCGGCGTTAGTCACAGGCGAACTCCGCGGCTAGTCTAGCCAGATATGGAACCCAAAACCAACGGTGAAGAGGACTATGACATGCAGGACGGAAGCCTACGGAAGGAACCCAAGGCTAGTCAAGCAGAATCAGACGAGGGAGCCTCACAAAATGCGTGGAATCCGAATCAGCGGGATTGGGACATCAACGAACTGTTCCAACCACTGGAAGGCATAACAATCCACATGAGCTCAAGAAGGAAATACATCGTATTCTACAAGTTGCAGAACCAGAGCGGGAAGAGGGAACCTAACAGGCAGCACTGCGGGGTAACCAGAAGACCTCGGATGCAGACTACGAGCCTTCGTTGGAGAGCAGTCAGGAAGAGAAGCAGCTCGTGCGGGTTCACCGCACACATCCCAGGGCCCCTCAACAACCGGCAGTCCAAAGACGAACTCATGTCATGACTCCTGACGAACATGAAAAAGAAGAAGTGATGGTCTGGAATACACACAGTGCAGTGTTCTTAAAGACGGATAAATGACAGGGGCAACAAGCGAGGTTTGGCCATGTATGGACGATGCGAACCGAAGGTCAGATGGCTTGACACACCATGTGACAGAACTCGCAGTGGACTGGTCTAGGACAGCCCAGACGAGCTTCCCATTTGTCCCCATCACCAAAGAAATGTGGCAGCGAGCGGCGCAACTAGAACCACGACGTCTACTGCGCATGGTTCAACGTTTTCCGTACCAGCGGAAATTGTGAAGGTCGCAAGCGACGAGGGTTTGGTCACACCGACATGGCGGCACGACTGTATATACACTGGACAATATAGTACCGGCAAAGAACTTCGGATCGGGCGACTCAGCAGTGGCTGGACGACTGGAAAGCGCAAATATCCAACCACATCGCAAAGTCGATACTGACACCGCTCCTTGACAGCAGGGATGCCTGGATATGGCTCGTAGTGACGGCTTACTACGGAGATGTGACACAGGCAATAAGCGCAAGCTAGTATATCACATCCTATGCGCAGTGCTCTACAGCGATGAGGTCAGAGCATTTACTGGCAAGGAAGATGAACTGGATAACGGAGTGACGACCCAAGTGAGACGGCACGGAAGGCACTAGGTCACTATCATGAAGCGTACAACGCGGAGGTACAACATGCCGATTGGTCAGTGATCGCTGTTGGCGGCCCTTAGTACTGGAGGGTACGTTGCGTTGCTTCCTGCTCGATTGCAGTGGCAAAAAACACACTCTCTATCACTGACCAATCGGCACGTTAGAGCGTTTTTTTTGCCACTGCAATTGAGCAGGATGCAACGCAACGTACCTTCCAGTACTAAGGGCCGCCAACAGCGACAACTGTTAGCAATGCACTATCTGCGGCATTGCAAGCAGACGTTTCTACCATATGAAAAAGTCCAGCAGGCATGACGAGCGTAAAGCAAACTTTTTCAGTACGGCCGAAGCAGTACAAATAGAAACGCAAAACGTCCGGGTTTTAAAGCGGATGATAGGATAAAGTGGATGGCGGCCTGGCGTCGGGCACCGCGGAACGCACGCCCGGTGGCGTGGTGTATCTAATAGCGAGTGACGAGGCAGCCGCAGAGATGTGCAAACCGAATGGAAACGACTCTGGGGTCAACAGCGGCGTTCGGATGGGACAGAGTTGTCCCACTGGAGCGTAGGACAGGACAAGACGGGAGTAGTCGCAGTTTTACTCGAACCGTTGCGAGCGGGGGAGGCGGCGGCATATCACCCGGACCTCTGGTCCAAACAGGTAGTCTGCGTCATGATCGAAAAAGTATTGTTGGTAAACATTTACGCGCCTAATGACCGCGAGGCGCGTGATAACCTCTTCCGGGGAATGATGGACTGGCCGTGGTCATCAACGGATATTATTTTGGCAGGAGACTTTAATTCCGTGTAAAGCCCGCAGCTCCATCGATTGAGGGGGGGGGGGGGGGGGGGGGGTGCACTCACAGGGAGACCGCAGCACTACACGAGCTCCACCAGGCGCTAACACTGGATGATGCGCGCATAGTAGCAACGCCTGTCGACGACGACGAGGAACCGGAACCCACAGAGATCTTTACGTATTGGAGCTCAAGGCGGCAAGCCGGATATACAGATTCTACGTCTGTCAGAACTGGTTGACAGTGGTGCAATGGGAGTCAGCGCAGGAACGGCCGGTACGCTCGCATCACCAAGCCGTGCGAATCCATCTAATGGACAGTAGCTGGAACTAGCCCGCGCAAAGGTATTCAAGTCGGGTCACATACCCGATACGGACGTCACAACTAGACCGAGTGCATGCAGCCATCATGCACGAACTAATTGAAAGAGCCATCGACAAGGATCCAACAGCGGCGATTTGGGACCGGATGGTAATGACATGCATTCAGTACGTGTGGTGAAACGTCAGGAACGCAGCCAACGGTACGCGGTCAACATGTATGATCAGGCACGTGCATGATTGCTCACACGCAATGACAATATAGACGCCAAACGGGAGAAGCTCCGCGCTGAACAAGTAGTCCGCGCGGGGCAACGATTGGAGCGAACCTCAGATGGCAATTTAAACGCATCTCAGATTGGGAAAACGATCAAACGATAAAGGATATCAAGCAGCTCAGTGGCAAACATTTACGCGCGAGATGACTATAGCAGACAAATCTGCAACGAAATTGGACCCGATCTTAAGCACGACTCACCAAAGGATAACATCGGATCGGCTACAACGGAAATTTGATGAGTTTGTATCAATCCCGGCGGACAGGAAGCCGACTGCAGCCGATAACGCTACTGATGCAAGAGATTACGTTGCATGAGGTACTGGACGCAATCGCAACATTGAACCGTCATAAAGCGGCCCCGGACGGTCTCAATAACGACTTCCTCATGGATACGCAAGAATAGTTAGCGCCAGTGATAGCGGTAATTGGAAATGAACTCCTGATCGCGAAGGATTTATCATCGCTCTAAGGAAGAATGGGGACTCAGATGACGCAATGGACTACAAGCCCATTTCACTGTTGCAGGCGGGGTATTTATTTTCCAAAGTTATAGCACAACGGGTGCAGATCATTTTGGGCAAACCAGTTGGGGAAACCCAACAGGGATTCGTACATGGCAGGCAATTTATGAAGACGGTAATGATGATGATGGTGATGTTGGCGATGCCCCGTGCGGTCCTCAGCCGCGTTGTACAACTGCTGGACTTCCGAAAGGCAAACGATACGGTAGCACGAGCATTTTTATTTATGGTGCTACTCATTTGGTTTTTAAGTGGAGTTTTTCAATATGATGCGCAAGCTGCATTATACAAAAACAGCGCGCTTCCTAGTGAATCGGATCTTATTGATGCCACTGGACGTGGAGTCGGGAATCCGACAAGGTTGCCCGCTATCGTCTCTGTTATTTTTACTCGTGGTGGGGATCCTGGCGATTGCTATCCTGCAGGACACAAAACTGAAAGGATTACCCATTCCTGGACAGGAGGATCAGGAACACACTTTTCAGCGTTCGTTGATGACTCGACGGTATTCCTTCAAGCTGCTGAATAGCTAGCTTGAGTGATGCAGATTGTTAAGCGCTTCGGTCAATTGGTTGGTTAGACTCCATGTCTAACCAGCCAAAAGCAAATCTTTTTTCTAAACACTAACATCCAGTTATGGAAGTACATGGGCATTTCGGTTCTCCAGCAAGGGGACACGACACGCCTACTAAGGGTACGAAGTGGTCACTGGAAAATTAATTGACCCAAATTGGGTAGTAAGACTACCTAGCGGACGCCGCAGATTGGCAACAGCGGCGCAAATGGCGACTAGCGCAGAGATGAGAGCTACAATTCTCAACGTGATCATGTTACCGGCGCTACTTTTACTGCAGCGGTGTTTGAGATTCCGCACTGGGCTGCGCAGGCACTGCAAAACCTCCAGAAGCAATTCGTTTGGAGGCACTCCACGTGAAATCGTTTCGAAAGCTTCGTACATCATAGACGCGGAGTATGAATCGTGAAAAGGTATTCACGTCGTATTGTAGCTGGTCACTGTCTTTCAACTTCGAGCGCCAGTACAACACAGCCTGAATGAGCCGTGTCGGCACATTCATCTGTTCGACGAAGGAGCAACAGTGCAAGATCCACAATTCATGTTGACCTCATATAGGTGAGCACTTCCGTTGGCACCCCGTGAGTCAAAAGCATCGAGCACTTAAAAGAGAGGTGAATCCCCACTGACGACTTTCTGTTGGGCAACACGCAGTTTTGTTTCTAAAAAAATCTTCATCGCATGCGGACTAATGTGACACATAGAATCCTTCCAGTTGTTGACAAGATTCTTGAGCTTCTGAAAAACTGCGGTGCTCGTGAGCAATAGCATATAATCGCCCCCAGTACATGTTTGTCCCACACTCGATTTCACAGCAACCCTTTATTATCTCTTTCGATAGCACTTGACGTACGAATACCAAATATCATCAGAGGATCCCCATGTGTAGGAACCTCGCTCCACGAATTCGTCTGCTACGACGCTTCGTCAGGAGAAGGCTGTATATTTGCTACAACAGACGAATCTGTAGGATGCATTATTTTGAGATAGCTCCACAGATGCTCTTCAACGACCTTATCTCTAACCACCTTCACAATCCTGGTTGGATATCTCTGTGCCATCACCGATGCAATGAACTCGTACCCGGTCGTCGTCGAAGCTCCTTGCAACACTAATATGTATAGTGTGCCTCTTCAGCTTCAGGGACTTGAGCTTGTCCATCGTGTTAAATCGTATGTGGACACAACAAAACTTTAATTAACCCCATTTGGGCCAGAACTGCCTGCACACCCAATTATTTTAAGCGATCACAAAATATTGGACGGTCATGCAGCTTTAAATCAGCAACAAAACAGTTGCAGATAAAAGCATGCAAAGTTGTCGACCGTTTCCTCCTGAAGGTATGCCACCGCAACTGGGACATTTGTTTTTTCGTCTTTGCCTATAAGTTTCAGACATATATCATTGTGCAATGGATCCTTCATAGGTGTCCAATCGCATTACGAAACAAGTAAGAGTGCATCCTGAATGGGAACAACACTGTCAGTGTTAGAAAGGCTCGAAACTTTCCCATACGAATCCAAGTGGCAGCAAACACGAGAGTCATCATTTTGTTTTGAAAACTCCTGAAAAAAACTAGGAAATCGCCCGTATTCTGCCACAGGATCAACTTTTTGCTTGAGCTTTTGTTGTTGAATCGTTCCGTACATCAAAGCTGGTTGCTTCGGCATGTCCTCTCCACGAAGTATACACATGCTTTTCACCACACGCACGCGTCATCGAACTGCTGTGGCCCTCCACAATAGCCGTGACGAATCCAGAATGCTCCTGGAGATACTCACTTTTCATCACTGCGACACTGGACGCCGCCCAAAACTGACATATAGGTGTGTGTGTAGGTGACACAAGCCCATCATGTGTCCCTGCATATTGTTTTTTACATAAGCATCCTCGATTTCTCGTTGAGGTAAAATTCGTCTCACCAGACTTCATGTTTCTGTCAGGCATATGTCAATCGGCCTATGGTTTGGCAAATTCAGGGGGCTACCGCCTTGCGGCGATACACCTCATTTTCGAATTGCCCGCCCCAGTGCGCAAGTCACCAAGCGGCGGGATCGCACCGAAATGGAGACTACTGAAGGCGGGCTGGTGCCCTCTGAAGGTACGCCGCAGACTATCTGTTGCAGTCGCTCGCGCTATAAACTAATTAAGCCTTGTATTTAGTGTTTAAATTCCAGTCGAAGCACGCTCTGCTCCGGAGAAGAGCCCATCGAACCCGAGGTTATCGCCATCGATGACAGCAGCAAGGACGACGTCGACGGACCAGACCTGACCCGTCCCGCAAAACGAGTATGCGCAGGGGGGATCTGCCGCAGTGAATCGGAATGAGGAGGGCGCTGCACGAGCTCTGAATGAAACGGGCTGTTTGAAGTTACATATGTAGGTAGATCTATATAGCTAAAGATACATCGTAGGTACAAAGCACACGGCTAGCGTGTGCTTCTCGTAGTCCTGTCACTAGGAACCCATTTAATCAATCAGACGACAGTTTGCATTTGAGTGGCCCCGATGGCCTCTAATCTAACTCAGAGTTCAATTTGACCCAAAGCCCATACTTAGACTCAGTGTCCTGCGTCTCCCGCGCTTCCTCGCAGTCTATAGTGTAAGCTAGATAACGGACACACATGGCCCGTTATACTGAATGCCTCCCTACGCAGCGCCCGGGGCGATGGATCACGTAGAACTTGGTGAACCGAGCAAGAAGTTCGTCGAAAGCAGCCCTACCTCAGCAGAAACAGTGTCAACATTGTTTGAATACAAGATATAACATTCGTTTCAATAAACAACGCACCGAGCAAAGGTTAAATTGTGTCCGGCGTTAAATATCTCTTTCCAACAAGTTATTCCGCAGCACCACCTAATGGACGAATATAGTTGTTTTCCGACAGATAGAACTGCAGGATTGCGATCACACTCCGACCGGACAGATTTCTGACCTATCCCTTCCCTAGATCACTGCATTTCAACCAATTAAATCGATCAGGGGTAGGTGTCGTGTTCCGGCGGGTCCCGACAAATATTTGTCGGAAGCTTGGCAGAAATATGTATGTGTAGATAGAGAAAGTAAGTCATTCAAGTATACTGAAAATATTATCGTGAATCTGACAAATAGGCAATATCCTAATTTAGACAGCAATCATGGCCATTTCCACTTCCACGCATCACGCGCTTTCGATGAAATTAATGATGTTTCCATGAACGTTGTCCAAGCTGCTCTACTCTCTTGTCATTGATACTCCAGCAATTGCTGTGATCTTTCAGTGAAACACGGGTCATAAGTAAAACAAATTTATTCAGGTCTTATTGCGTCCCGACCGGTCTGATTAGCAGTCAAGGCGTCAGCACGCGTCTGATCGAGCGGCATGGCCTAAGCTGCACGAACAGGTGTCGCATCCGAGAGATATCCTCGTTGTCCTCGGCCGTCTACTTGGTGGCATGGCCACGGGCGTGGACTCGAGCTTGTTGGAGTCCTCCTTAACCACCTCGAGCTTCATTTTGCGGCGCGTCTCGAAGTCCAGAGTGTTAGCACGCACAGAGTTCGAGATACCCTGGAGCAAGTCGCCCAACCGTGAATCAAAGGTCAATAAAGATCCGACTAGAGCGAAACGACAAAAAAAAGTAAAGACAACAAATTCCTGATATCACCTGGTACATTGCAAATATGAATCTGCAACACGCGCAATTCTGTTGCAGAGGACGCCGCCAAAATCTGACATAAGGCGGTTACAAAACACCCGTCATAAGACACCTATATGGCAAGGTTTAATACCTTTTTTTCATAAGCCACCCTGCCAGCACTCGCCTAAAAACGCCACCAAAGCCACTTAATATTTCCATTACTTTGTCCCACTACAACTGTCCGTATCGCAGCGGTTCCGACATCCATACATCTTCCGACAGTTGGGATGATCCTACAGTAAATACGTGGGACACATATTCATTATTCAAATTCATAGGAGAGCGGCATGAGCAGCCACTGACAGGCTCTCATTGACAGCTGGGGAGGGCACAACAACAGCGGCATGAGGAGCAGCGTCATGATGGGCAGCGGCATGACGGACAGCCACGGGCAGCATAATCCCGGACGACGACACAAAGGGCAGCAAGCAGCGCAGAGAGAGAGAGAGAGAGAGAGAGAGAGAGAGAGAGAGAGAGAGTGAGAGAGACAGAGTTAAACCACGGGCATCCACTTGTGTGTGTGCTGGGCACAACCGTTTCTTATGATTTCCACCCCCATTATTGCACTTCATGCTTTGTTCTGTTGAAAGCATAGCGTCTGACGAATGAACCTGCAAGTTTCAAGCTCGCAATGTGTATCAGCAGTTCAGAATCTTCATGCCCGAAATGAGACACCATGCCGAACTTGCTGATAATTCCTGGGGGGTGGGGGGGGGGCACTTAAAAAGGAACTGCTACTTCTTACAATGAACGACTGGCTTCCACGGAACGCACATGCTCCCGACGCCGCAAAAATAACGATCCTCCTTTCGAGTTAACCATAGCAATGCCTGTTTCAGCCGTTGCGCCTTGACCACTGTTGTCGTCGTCATTAGTCATTGGACCCAAATGTACCCACCCGTTATGGCTACTAGATCTCCGAAAACCTATAGTGATAGTTGGATATAAGGGGTAGTTTTGAGCGTAGATTTCGAATCTGCGGTCGGAATTGGTCAATTCACAGTCCTTTGTGCTCGAAGTAGCATTTGAAGAGGCCTCTATAATTCGATTCCTCGGCGGGAAATGGGCTGTTTTTTTCCTACATAAATACGACTCTATGATTGGTCGGGACGACAAACCATGTAGATTTTCTGGGATTTGCACGAGGTTTGTAAGGCGAGTTTTCAAAAATTGTGTATGTTTTATGGCAGCATATCTTGGAAATTGTAGCGAAATGTCCTTTCCATCGAGGAGAAACTGTCGGTTTCGAGACGCCTTTTTGGACGGCTTGTAGCGCAATAACCGCTATGAATTGACAATTCTGTTTGCATTTTTTAAATTTATGCTCCACAATACCCCTAGAACACGTCTCTCGAAATTGAATTTTGGTCATTTAGTCCTGATTGTGATTACCATCATTTTGGGTCCAATGACCAATGACGAGTACAATACCAAAATCAATGCTTGTCCCACGCCCCCTGCCGCTTTCGGCGAGTGTAGCAATCCCGGATTTATCTTGTGCCTACTCCTTTCTGTTGGATTCGCTTGCCGTTATATGACAAACTCAAGTGCACTGATCAGGTGAAGCCACCTCCGCTATACCGTCAAGCAGGGCGATCCTTCTTGCGATTGGGAGAGGCGGATGGTATCGTCAGAGACAAAAAATGATTTTTATGGGCGAGAGCGCTGGATCCTCAATCCGGTGCTTTCGCCACTTTGTGGTGCGGTCGAAGTCGATGGCGAGAGTATAAATCGCAGCCTTCTTTGACGAGAAGTTCAAGGGTCCTTGTACGGCGAAAATAGGCGAGTACCATCGCAGTCGGTGCGGTCAGGTTGGTCACAATACTCGAAGCTGCACCACTAGCTGAGGTAGAATAAGCTGGTGAGGAGGTTTTGATCGGCGCCAACGTAGTCGGCGAGTGCTCATTCATTGTCTGCGGAAAGCGTGATACGGACGAACGGGAGATGAAAACAAATCCTGTAAGAGCTACGCAAAAACCGAGACAAGCACATCGCTTCATAACATCAAAATCATCGTCTTCATCATAAATGAGAAATTAGATCTATCAGTATGTTTTAATACCCTACAGGAATTTTTAGCATAACGGAGTGTCGTCAGAAGATGACAATCAGTGTGAACCAAAAACACGATCTACCGGAGCAACACAATAGGCTGGAGCTGTACTTTTCACAATAGAAGTATAGGCCGATGTTAAAATTTATCCCAAGTTTGAGCAAGATACGGGCATACCAATACCAGCCATTAGCCTAGCTCGATGCGTCTCCCTTGTCTCCCCTGTCTCAACAGCACTGGACCTTATTACACACCGCACACTGTCACTAGTTCGGTGTTAGCGATGTACAGCTAAGCAGTAGCTGGATACAAAGCCGTGTGAGACACGGAGAAGCTTGGGATTTAGAAGAGGATTGCTCAGCCTAAATGATATTAAGGTACCTTCAAATGGCCACTTCACAACCGAGTGCCATGTGTCTGTTGATGGGATGAATGTTGTCCCAGTGCAACAATATGAATTTAATGTATAACATGTGTAAGGTTTTATGGTAGTTTTATGGACATTAAATGTCGTAATAAGCGGATGGCTCAACATCACGCCATATTTATCATCCTCTCGCGTGAACTAATGCTTCCTGGCGTGTGAGTCCTCCGAAGGTGGGTAAAAAGGATACCATCCTCCGGTTTGAAGGGTACTGCGTATTCAGCAAGTCAATTACCCCCCCTTGAAGGGTACTGCGTATTCAGCAAGTCAATCACCCCCATCCTGACGGTTACTGCAGACATGCACGCCCAAGGCGTTTTTCAGCATCCACTGCATGCAGCTGTCATCTCCGGGTGAACATCGGCGAGTCATAAGCATCCGTACTGGCGGGCTGTTCTCGCCCCCCAAGGTTCCAGTCCATCGCATCATGACCGAAGGAGCCGGCGATTTGCGAATGCTGCCTCCACCAGTCTTCTTCCTGGATATGTAGCCATCATCGCCGGACGTCTAGTTCTTCTGCTGGTGTGCCTTGTAGCCGTAGCACTGAGCACGAAGATGAACCTTCTTGTTGCAGTAGAAGAAGCTCCGAGCCTCCTTCTTGCCTCTCCGACCGCCACGACCACCACCTTCTGCACAATTGACGACTTCTTCTTTGGTGGTTCGCCGTCGTATGGCTTTGCCTGTATGACCTTCACCGGTCGCTATTCGTTTGATTTGACGTGATCCACAATTGACTTACCCCTCTCTGTTTCCCACGTAGGGTGTTCAACACCAGGCTCATATCCAAAAAGCACGAGCACTTGTTGATCAGCCTTTGCGAGATAACTGTGTTCTCCTTAGAGGAGTTGGTGTCGAGCGAGGATGTCGTCTTGTTGAGGAGGAAGGAAATTGGAAAGGACATTGGGAAGCGTTCGTGTAAACCTGAGGGAAAGCTAACGAAAACACTCTACGACTACAGCAGAATACTACGGCTCGCCCAGATACGAGCG
Source organism: Phytophthora pluvialis (assembly GCA_001314425.1). Taxonomy (NCBI): domain Eukaryota; phylum Oomycota; class Peronosporomycetes; order Peronosporales; family Peronosporaceae; genus Phytophthora; species Phytophthora pluvialis. Next base: position 13,283 of record LGTU01000187.1, read on the forward strand.
AGGCAGCCAGACTAGTCCCGCACGAGAAGCAATGATTCTCTCTCTAGTTCATCGTCTTACCCCGCAGGGTCTCAACCAGAACTTACCCCGTAGTCCGCGTCGAAACTCACGTTATTGATTTATCCTTCTTCAGAAATCCTGCCACAATCGGCACTTCAATCTCTGTGGCATCATTATCGTACCAAACGGCGGCAACCCCAGTTGCGCTAGGCCACAGCCAGCACCCAATTGCCGTACGACATTCACGTATATGTCCGGCGCAGCATTGCATCAATAAAATATCGGCACCTTAGCCAATGGAAATTGGGGAATATGTTTATGCTGCTATGTATGCATACACACTGATGCGTAGTGGCGGCGGCATGAATAGTAGTATCTTACATGAGTTGCCATGTGTTCAAACTATGATCTTGCTCGCTTTGGTCTACAGAACCTACGCGATAGTTTTACCCCCCCATCTTGTTCGGATTGGCCTACATAACCTACGAGATAGTGTTACCCCCCCATCCGTTTCTGGTCTTGGAGGGTATTCAAATGCAAGAAAAATAAAATGGGAAGGTGTACGTCTCACTCCCCGCGATCAGACGACGCTGGATCTAAACTCAAGGTGCGCACCACAACCAACTGACAGCGACAAGCAGCACACATAGAGTGTTTGTATGGCAAGATGATACCTTGCTTCCGCTTCAGCGTCAGCATCTTCCCTTGGTTGGATAGTCTCTGCAGGTCTCCATCGTGTCGGCCGTCTGGTGCTGATCTTGATCTTCTTTCGGGCGGGAGATTTGAAATTTGAACACGTGCGGTACGTGGAGCCCAGAAAACATTTCTAATACGTTGGCCGACATACGACTGATTTATCAGGATATCATTTTATAGGAGGGCCAAACATTCAAACAAAACTTTCGCTTAGGGTTTGTATTGGGGAGGGGCGCAAATCTTTACCTGCCTCGCGAACCCCTTGTTAACCCTTTCGTGACAAAAGGGCGCTCACTGCAGCCATTTACACAAGTTCAAGTTAGTGTGTACCGTATTTTATAACATAACACAAAAAATACGATCGCAAATCATGCAGGCATACTAAAATCAAGGTAGATGCATGCATCAGGTATCTCCAGCATGTCATTGAAGTTGATATGTTACCGCGAAGCACAACTGAGAAAGCATCAGCATGACGCATAGCAAAAGCGACGCCGGGTAGCATAATTCCATCCAAAAAGATTCGGCAACATGAAGTTCCTACGTTTTTGTCCGATAAGTGATTGATTCAATGGTCGCACCGGTTCGTACGGAATGGTCCCACCGGTACCTACCAGTCCCGTAACGGTGTCAATCTGCGACCACAGAAAGCCTTATTCGTACAGGATTCGTACGGGATGGTCACGCCGGTACATACCGATCCCATATCCCGCGACGAATGAATCTACCACATGACCTATCACAGCATTCTACCTGCCTGCTTTGACTCACAGATTATGAATCACACGGGCACGAAACTCTTCATGGCCATTATCCTATCTCAGCCTTCGAGTAGTCCTAGTTAACCCTTTCGTGGTCGCCTTAGGTAAATTATAGTATACAAAGCTAAGTCATTTGAAAAGGGCGCTTTGAGCGTCGTTTTACACAATCATGGTACTATAGTGACATAGAGCTCCGCTAACCGGCGCTTACGCGTTGCTGGTGAAAGTGGCAGCTGCTCTATTACAATACGAAATAGCTCTGCTGACTGTTGGTCAGTCATGTTGCCCGGTATCGTCAACCCCGCCAATGCCACCCTTCTGGATATGTGCCGTATCATCACGGCCCAGTCGGAATAGAATTTGTTTATATAGCGATTGGATAGGTTATGACTGTGTACCCCTTTCAGCTGTGAGTAGCCTTTGCTTTGGACGCCAAATCGCCAAGTTGCCACGCCCCAAACGGACCCACTTGTGAAAACACAAACGTTTTTGGAAGTCCCAACATAGTAGTGAGCTATCTGACCTGCGAGCTGATTATCGGGATGTTGAGGCATCGGCTCTTGCGCTGGTACTAACCAAGTTCGCTCAAGCAGGCTTTCAATTGTTGACTCCAATTGACTCTAGGTGATGTTTCCAGCGTTACTTCTTTCTCCACTTTAGGTTGCTGATACCCACTAACAACACCAGCGGTAACTTGTCAATGGAATTTTGCATTATTTGTCTCCACTGTCCATCGTGAAATCACGCGAGGGCTGCCTGCTGCGTCCTTTTTGATATACAGGCACCTCGCACGTCCTTTGCCGTCACTTCTGCGCATCCGACGTGGTCGCAGCCGAACGGCTGGGCGCCGCCGTGCTGTTGCTGCCTGGCGCTGTCGTGGACATCGTTGGTCTTCTGGACCACCCAACGCCAGATCAACTGCTCCCACACATCGGGGGAGGCGGCGCTCAGCGTGTACTAGCATTCTGCTTGGTCGCTGCAGTTGGGGGCCTTTTGCCTGGGCAGGGTTTGAAAAGTGGGATATTTTTTGGGGTTTTGGAATCGAAAGAAAACCACCCACCCATCGATTCGAAATCGAGGATCATTTGAGCTAAACTATGAATAGAGTAAAAGGGGTAGCTGAACAGCCGTGCCATTCCTGAAATGGTCTTCATGTGCCCATACTGCTTTCGACTTTTCCGTCACGCAGCGTCTGTTAGGCACCATATAGGAACAACCACCTGCTACACAACTCGCCATCCCAGGGGGATCTGAGCGCGACACAGTCATCGTCGTAACAACCGCCGGCGAAAACGGCGCAGAGAGCGCTCACAAGCAAGAGGGGAAGCGACGCGGCACCCGCTGCGACAGAAGCAGCGATAGCGGCGGCGATGACAGGGCGGCAACCTCAGTTGCTTCTACGGCGGCAGCAGCGGCCTGTGTCACATCTGAATCTAACAAGTGTCCTATCTGTTAGGGCAATATCACCAATCCATATGCGTGAGGGCGTTGCCGCAATGCGTTCTGTCGATCGTTAATCATCGCACACATCGACACGAGAGGCATTACTGCCACCTGCCCGACCTGCAGGTTCCCTGTTTTTCCGAGTTCCCATACAGCTCTACCACCAACGCCACCAACTCGACGCAGACCTGTAGACGAAGACTGGTGGTGGCTCGAGGACTCTGACGCTTCAGACGGGAACGACAGCGATTACTCTGAAGAGTAATCCTTGTAAACATGCATTTGCTTTCGTTAAAAATAACGAATATAATTGTTTTGCTTCCTCAAGGCTAAGACGAAAAGTAGAAGTCCAAGAGGCTGATAGCGTTTGATGTCGCGCGCGCAAAGAGTTCATTTCTTAGCTGGAAAAGGCAATTGCCTTGCTCAGTGTGCTGTCGCGGTTTCAGAAAACGCACACCCGATCTGTGATGTCTATAAAATGTTTCTCCAGCTTCCAGCCACATTCAACGAGATGACGATGCCTATCTCGACGCTCGGGATAATTACATCTGTGATCCGAGAGAGCTTTGACTTCGTTTACGGCGACGCCCACGGTGTCTCGTATCTGCTAGATCCTCGCCAGAACGGGCAAGACATGGACCAAGAGACGCGAGACGGCGTCGTGGACTTCATCGCAAAATGGAATGGTCCGGGTAACGAGAATGTAACCATGATCGAGCTGCTAAAGTTCTCAGCGGCCGAACAGCAATCGATCCGCCAGGTCAATCTTGTTCAAGACTAATGCGTCAGGGTTCACGAGCGTTGGTGCGGCGTTGATGGCTACCCGTTTCTACAGAAGATCGCGACTACTGTGTTCGCGTCCGCCTGCTCAAGCGCAGCTGCAGAAAGAAACTTATCGGCTCACAAATTCGTGCATTCGCAGCTGCGAAACCGCCTGAAATAGGCAAACGTTTTCTTCACAGTGATCGACATCATCGGGGATGTTTTTATTACCCACTATGTTTATCAATTCCTTTTCGTCTCGTGAGTTGATTTGTGACGCTCTTATCAATTTATGTTGAGTAGTTTTTGAGAAAAAGCTGTCCATTTAAGCCTTGGTTTTGTATGCAAAATTCGTTTTCTCGGTAACATAATAAATGGGCTAGTTCAAATAATGGATTATATAAGTTACTACAGGTGCAATAACATTATATCATTGGCTGAAAATCAATATAGGGGTAGGGTGTATATTGTCAATTTGAAGAATCTCCAACACGAAGATTTGGATTTGCTGAGCCTTCTTGAAGATCTCGCGACTTCCGATAGTGAAAGTGACAACAACCAGGACAGTGACTTTGAGTATTAACTAAACACTAATACAGCAGCAACATTTCTGCTACAATCCAATAACAACAGACAACCTTCAGTGCTTAATTGTGTAGCTAAAATGGTGGCCCCCCCCCCCTCCCTCACGCCCACAGCCAATATGGTGACCATCCACATGCCAGTAACCGTTGCGCAGGTCTGTTGCTCTTATGCGGCATATGCTTGCCCGATGCTCTGAGCACAACTGGAAAAATTGAAAAACACCTGTCTCTACCGCTCACAAAAGCATGCAGAATAGCCTCCGACTTCAACACCGACACGAAACACTTCCCGATCGTTCCCCAACGAGTGTCAGCTGGTAGTACTAAAGTGTTCTTGTCTTCCAGCAGCTGCTGTCGTCGCAACTCTGCACACAACTGCTAGTGCTTCTTAAAAAATCTGACCAGCTTTCGGCAGTTTTCCTCCAGCTTCTTAAGCAAAGGCAGCCTAGCGACGAGATCCTTGACTGCAAGGTGAATGACGTGAGAGATGCATCCGTGGAAGAAAATGTACGGGTAGTCTTTCTGCAGAGTCTGCCACACCAACTGGTTTGTGCTGGTGTTATCCGTTACAACAGCAGCGATGGTTGTAAACCATGTACACTCAATCATACGCTTGATGTCAGCTGCGTGAAAAGCGGTATTGTGCGACGTAGATCCGGTATACGCATACTCTCCAGAAAGTAGATGTCCTCGCCGCATATCAATATGTAGTTGATCACGCTGTTGCCGTTGACATTTGTCCAAGCATATGTCACCAGAGTACACTTCTTTCCTTTCACGCGATGCACCATCACCAACTTCACCCCCCCCCCCTACAAGCCTCCCAGAAGGCTCGTCGCGAGCTCTCGTGGGGTCGGGAGGACGGCACTAGGGATGAAGATAGCCAGAACATTGACCAACGATGCATGCGTGATCTCGTTGAAGGCCATTCCGGTGGAATATAACCTCATCACAAACTGCCCCTGAAATTCGGTAAGCTTGGTGGACCCTAGCGCAAGCTGTTAACTTCGTCACGGGTCGCTTATAGCACTTGCGTTTGAAGTGGTCACGCACGCGTTCAACATGCGTCTCACCCAGCTGATGGATGATCTTCTCGTATTTTTTGCATGAGACGATATTCTCTGCCACGACGACGTCGTTCCAGACGGGATCCTTCCGTCTTCCGTGCTTAACAGGCATTGGTGATGGCTGTGGATAAGTAGAGTCAAGCTTCCGTCCTACCACCTGTTCATCCGGCGCAATGGAAGAAACGTCCTCGTCGGAGTCGTTTTCGGGATATTAAGTCAGTCGGGACGAGGACGAGCCAGACGGAGGACAAGGAGGGGGGCTTGAAAGTGCTCAAATTGTAGACTGAGCTAATGTAGGCTGCGCTACCTAGTCTTTTTACGTGAAGAATTGAATGGTGGGCACTGTGTCTTTGCATGAAGAAAAACACCAAACCGAAATGAACCGCAGTTGAGAGCGTTTAATAGCGGTTTGGTATGCAAACATCGGGCGAGTCGGTCTCCAGTCTAGACAGACACCTCCGGTTCACGGATATTTATCACGAGTGCCCTCAAGATCGAGCAATTTTGCAGCAGTTTTTACACCACCTACAGGAATATTTACGTAATGTACCTCCATTAAAATAAACTGAGGTTAGGGTCCATTTTGCTTGCGACAGCCAGCCAGCCAAATCTGGGTCAAAGCAGCAGATTCTTCACTTCTGAAGCGAACTGTGAGCAAACCACTGGGTCTTTTTGCATGAAACTTGGTCTCACGTCTCCGTTGGTCTTGCTCAATATGTACGCAAAGTTTCAGCAAAATCGAAAGTGGTGTCATTTAGTTGATGAAGTTCGTTCAGAAAATTTGGCGTTTTGTCCCTTTCGTGACGAGAGCCTCTGTTAATAAGTGAAACATAACAAAAGTATTGAACGGCACGATAACAAGCAATTGTTCATATAAAAAGACCAACCGTTTCAAGGTATATTTTCGCAACCTCGTCCCTAATCCTTTGAATGGTCGATGAGGTGAGAGCTCGTCGCTTGCACGCTGCGCTTGCCATGCCAGAGAGAGCTCTAGTCGAGCCAGAAGATGCGGTATGCTTGCTTTTAGCAGAAGTTTTCTTGCTGCCATTGCGGACGGTGACTGGTTGATTTTTATGGGCGACAGAAATACCCGCTGGTGCCAACACCAAAGGAGTTGGAGCTCTCTCGGCAACTCGTGGAGCTCCAACAAGAGAAAGACTTTCGAGAAACTCGGGCGCTAACACAGATTCGTGATCTCGAGTCACAAGTTCACAAGTACGAGTACTGGCTTGAAGGTGCCAGTGTTACTTGTTGATTGTATCTCTAACCGGCAAATGCTGTGTGGGGGTGATAGATTGCAGGTGCGCATCCATGATCTCTCTCAAATGCTACAGAGCACCAAGCGCGACCAAATTCTCGCTCAGCAAGCAACCGTGGAGGAGGAGAGAAAGCGTTGGAAGGTGAAAATCCAAGCCCTCCAGGCAGAGCTCGACCAAGCAACAAATGACAAAGAAGTGCAGAAGAACTGGCAGTACCGATTCATTGCCTCGCCCGAAATTGCCGAAGATACTTTCTCTTCATCTTCGTCTTCTACGCCAGCACCTGCAATCGACCCGAAAGAGGACGTATTCTCTCGTTTTGCGCAAAGTCTAGCGCTGCTCCCAGCGTCACAAGCACCGCAGGTGGCTGAAGCCGGCGCGCTTCCTTTTCTAGTGCATTTATTGCGGCAGAAGATGGGAGACGTTGTCACTGGATCTGTTCTCATAGCGCTCGTGCACCTAGCAATTTACCGGACCAAATCGCGCTCTCACCAACTATCCGCATCATCGAGTAATGAATTAGACACCCGGGAACAGATCGTCAAAGCTGGAGTGGGCACACCGCTGGTTGAAATCCTTGAAAACTCGCAGAACGCTCGAGTTCTTGTCGAGGCCTCACGTTTGTGTGCAGCTTTAGCGAGTTGCGTCCCCAACAAGCGTGTGTTAGCGTCGAAAAACGTCGTGCGCTTGCTTGTCCAGCACCTGATGCCGCGCATTCCTCCACGAAATCGAGAAAAACGAGATGACGATGACGAGGAGGATCTCTCTACAAAGCTTGAGGCGCTTCCATTCCCCTGGGATGCTGCTGTCCAGCAGAATATGCTAAGTGCACTCGTGAATTTATCTCATGGTACGATTTTCCATTGATTCGGACCACTGCTTGGAAACTAACTTCTTCTCATGTTCGCTCTGCGTTTTGACTCAGATTCTGAAATTTTGCGGTCTCAAATCGCAGCGAGTCCGTACTTCCTCCCGATAGTAGTGCGATACGTCCGAGAAAGCTCAAGCGCAGGTGTGCAAACGGAAGCGGCTAAGCTTCTCGGGAATATGGCGCACAATCACGTTGTAAATCAAAGCGCATTGATGGCGGCTGAAGCACCCACGGCACTGACCGAGTGCCTCACAGCTACTAGCCTGCAGCGGAGTCCACAGCTTGCTCGAGCAGGAGCTGTCGGGCTAGCAAATCTTGGTCACACTTCCGTAAACCAACTTACCATCGGCTACAGCAACGCATCAACGCTACTCCTGCAATTGCTAGTCGATGCTGTGAGTCAGCCAACAGTCATTGAGGCTGCATCTACTGCACTTGCCTGCCTCTGCCACCAAAACCCACCAAACAAAGCTCGAGTAGCCGCCCAGAATGGACTCCAGGTGCTGCTGTATGCACTTGGTGCAATTCCTGACGCAGAGGACGATGGTGATGAAGGTGCAGCGCTCATTGCCCTTTGTGAGTCTTTCGCTGTCATCGCACATTCGAGGCCGAATCGCCAGCAGATGATGGAGCTCGACGGGCATTTCCTTCTTTGCCAACTTTGTCACCAGTGCTCAGCCACGAAGACTCCGAAGCTGCTGGAATCGTCGTCGCGCGCAATTTGCGCACTGGTGCCACCTCCACGAGAGCGAATTGCGTTGATTGCGGATAATCGAGAGAGCAAGATGGAGACAAAATCCATCGCCCTCAAGGCTCTCAATCGCGCCCGCCACTTGTTAGGGCAGGACTCTCAGTGCCATCGTCACCACGGCGAGGAAGAAAATGCAGCCATGAAGGGCCGGCTTCGATGGCTCACGCAAACCATCGACACGCTCACCAGTTATCAGACCCCCGCACAAAATTCAATGACAACAGCTTTGACACCAAAGAAGCCCGAAAGCGAAGACGAACACAGTCTCACCGAGTTTCGTGAGCGCAGCAGCTTCTCCCTCGAGTCCCTCACTGTCATCCCGCCCGACGAACTCTGCCCGCACTTTTACGACGAGTAACGCAGTAACTACAGCAGCACTAAGATGAAATTGGTTGGTGGGGACCACCAATTGCCCCTCTGAAAGCCTCATTTGCTCATGGTATTTGCGCATCAACCAAGAGTAAATGCAGTTGACAACTACTCCAAAACGTGCCATCATCACCCAAACTCTTATTAAATATTATACTATGATTTTGTGCACCGGCAAACAAACACTACTGGTATTCGTTGTAGATTAATTTTGTAAAAAATGCTGCCAAGGGCGTTCAACTAAGAAGGGTTAAGATTCTCGTCGAGCGTTCGGCCAAGTTCACAACGTCTGATCCACTTTGGACCGCAGGAAACGAATGCAAGGACTTCGGTATCCTGAGGTAGGGCTTGTTCACGGGGATACCTTGTAGACGCCTCATAGCCAATCTAAATGATATCATGCTGGCATAAAGCTGTAGAACGCTTCGCTATACCAAGGCTAGATTTTCATTCCGACGTCAGGAGGAAAGTACTTGTCTACTCGCAGTTAGATAAGGGACAGCATGCGCGTGACACGCAATGCCCGTGCCTTTGTAGCCCCATTCCGCTCTTAACAAGAATATATAGCCGCCAATATCCTTTTTGAGAGGTAGTTAATCCTTGAATGTGTCGATTTTGGGGTTGTTGTACCATAGTATTGGTACACGAAGGTGCCTCTACTGTATAGTAATAATGGTCTCCAGGATCAGGAATGCTGGAGCTCGAACCCCACCGCTTTCTCCTACACTGCGGTGAAGCGGTGATTGCTATCCAATCACTCCAAGTTCCACAGAACCCGCTCGGCAACGGCTTGCATGCGTATTGTCTGCCAACGATCGATGCTTGCGTCACATTGTATGGCCTCGCTCAATGTTATGCCATCAACCACGCGGAAACTTATCCAAAAACAGGTAAATCTCGATACAATACTGGTGTCACATGTGTAACGATACCACTTGAAGTAGCAAAGTTGTAGGGTACCGCAAAGACACGCATGAAGCCTATCCATCGACCGCCGGTACGGGCGATGGCAGGCACTCAACGTTGCTCATTGCACTTCATACCAAGTAGCAGGAAGCTCAGGTAGCTCAATCCAATATGCCCCACCGCTCCCAACAGACCCCACGACGCTGGGACCCGTGGACGTCCAGTCAAAAGCACCGTCGACTCCGACGACGTCGACCGGAGACTTTGGGATTGCTAACTCCCGACCGCATCGGGGACCACCTCGTGGCTCGCTGCATGGCGCTCGACGGCTTTCGCTCTCGGAATCTGACCAACGGGTGGATTCCGGAAGCGCTGGCCGGGCCCCGCGTGAATTTCGGGTCGCGCCACGTCTTGCAGGGCATCGTCAATGCAGTGGACGACCAGGTTCAAGCCATCGTCGCGTACGAAGACGAGCCCAACGCGCTCGTTCAGCTGGCGCAGACCGGGTACATCGTGCAGCAGATTTCGAGACTGAACCGACTTTTGGACGTCGCGCTCGCGGCATACAACATCCCGGAGTCTTGCGGGATGGTCAAGTGGCAAAGCGTGTTCCAGCAAGAGCGCCAGGAGCGAATGGCGAGGTTCCAGAAAATGGTGGCGAACAAAACGCTTTTGGCGCAGACGTTGGGCGACGAACAGCAGCAACTGGAAGTGCTCACGTTGCTGGTGTACGACTTCCAGAAGCACGGAGACGATACGTACACCGACATGGAGTTCGACGTGATCGCAGATGCATACGAAACGTGTACGAGACTTTCGGGGATCGCTGTGGGGAGAGTCCCGGAATGGTTTGTTCCGGCGCACGAAACCCGACAGAGTCGCTGGCAAGGCACTCAAGTTGATGTAGAGCGTCTGTTAAAGCAGAGCGAGGAGTTTTGCATTCGACAGGCCTCTGCCTGGTGGGACCTGCACCACCCTCACGTGATGAAGCTGTTCGGGGCGTGCCACGTCGGGAAGTCTCTCGTCCTGGTGTGTGAGAGTGCTCAGTGCGTGAAGAAATCGGTCTCGCCGCTACCGAGTCGAGATGTGTTGCTCGGAACCGCTCACGTACTGCAGTTCCTGCATGAGCGTCACGCCATGCCCGTAAATTTGAAGCTTGAGCGCTTATTCTCCACGGAGAAGGAGCACAAAGTTATGCTTCACGGCGGAGAGCTGCTGTCATCTGCAGCGAGCTCGCCCATTGTTACTTTGGAGAAACAAGAGTTGGCAGCAAACCCCGTGATGCCCTCGTGCCCTGCCTTCCTGAAGCACGAGGAATGGGGGCTCATCAAACAAGTGTGCGCCGACGATCTTACTACTACCCGTGAAGACGTATCTTATGTGATGAAGCAACTTGAGCATCACGACAAGCCTACGCACTGGCATTTCTGGAATCGAAAGGTCCACCAACCACCCCAAGATGGACCCGGCATCGTGAAGTACACCCAGAGTTACGTCGATCCGAAATTCAACCTGTCCGTGGAGACATTGTTTCAAGAGATCACGGACAAACTCAACGGAGACGACAGTGAATCTACTTTGATGGACGGCTACGTCTTCGAGCGCCTCATGAGTGTACACCAGCAACTTCTGGGGTCCATTTGCTCAAAAGAGCTGGTTCACTCGTTCATGGAAGTCCTAAAGCGGTTCAAGTGGTCTTTGATTCGCCGCGCAGACAGCAGCGTCTCGTCCTTCTGCGTAGCATCATCCCGCAGCGTCGAGCACAGCAGTGTGTCATTCCACAGTGAGATCGATGCTTTGGTAGCGCGCTGTGGTTTCACCAGAACTGCGACGACTTCCGTTCACGACTGGAACCAGCACTGCAACTTTCTCCGACTAAACCAACAGGAATCCTTCCAATTGGCTCTCGACAAGCTCGTCGACGGCCTAGACGAGGAGGAGGAGAGAATCGAGGCTGCCTCTCTTCTGGTTTTCGAGGCGACCAAGCACCGCAGCTGTTACGATCGCAACCAGCTACGGGCGATTCAACGAACTGCGACCAGTATTGTGGGGCTCTCCGGTAAACTGGAGCGCATTGCTGTGCCAAAATGGTTCATTCCGCGTTACGAAGTCGAGGTCGGCAGCCAGATCAGTGCGGGATCGTTTGGAGCTGTTCACCACGGCAAATGGCTCAACGCCACCGTTGCAGTCAAGTGCTTGTTCCGAAGCGACCGGAAGCTCTTTTTGCGTGAAGCTAACATTTGGTTCACGCTGAACCACCCGAACGTCGTCAAACTCTATGGAGCATGCCACATGGGCAAGTCTGCCACGGCACGAAACCTCGACGAACCAGCAAACCACTCTGACCGAAGGCCCTTCTTCGTGTGCGAGTACGCGAGCGAAGGCACTCTCAACGAGTATCTCAAGGAGTGGGAAATTGAGCACAAGTCTCGTTCCGACGTCTGGAGATGTCTGCTCGAAGCTGCTCGAGGGCTTCAGCACTTGCATGAGCGTGGCATCATCCACGGAGATCTTAAAGGGAACAACATCCTCGTGGGCTCCGACCACCGAGTGAAGTTAACCGACTTCGGACTGAGCACCTTTGCCAAGAAGCTGAACTGGACCGGCAGTGCTGGAACGGTTGGTGCCATCCGGTGGAAGGCTCCAGAGCGTCTTGGGGGCTATGACCGAGGCCCTTCCTTCGCTTCAGACATCTATTCCTTCGGCATGTGTATCATTGAAGCCGTGACCGGTACATTCCCGTGGCGTGAAATGATGGACGAAGATTTGGTGGTATCGGGGGTGACCCGAGGCAAATTGCCTCCTCGCCCAGACGCATTCAAGAATGAGCAGTGGGATCTGGTATCGCGCATGTGCTATTTCAACCCAGCCGACCGAATCACCATATCCGCTGTCGTTGCGCTACTCGGCTCACTCTGCTAAACACACGTGAAAACACAAAAGTGTCTGTAGCATACATAACACAAACTGTTAATGCTAAAGCGTCGTATTTATTGAAGAAATTTGTCTGCGCAGCAGATTGCTGCGCTTCAATCAAGCGTGAAGATGCATCCCAACGCTGCCTATCTGGATAGAGGAAGCAAAAGATCAGAGACGAGACCTGAAGCAGTTGATCGCTGCCGGAGCACCACACCAACAAAATACCAGCACCCCACTCATTAATCATTACAGCCGCATGACACGCTTCTCATTCTTTTGGTGCGGCCACGCCCCAAGCTTCAAAACTCAGTCAGTCTTCACGCGTTTGACATCATCGTCACCGTCACTATCACTGTCGTCCTAGAATTCAAAACCAACAGCACAAATGTCAATGGTCCGGCCTATAAAAGAATCAATCCTTCCCGTCAGCACAAATGCGTACCTCATCTAGCGATCGTTTCATACCGCCACTGCTGCCGTTCATACTATCATCGGAGCTCGCGGCCCCCTTCATCGCCACATCTCGTTCTGCAGGAATCAGATGGGCGGGTGTGACTTGCTTCGAGTTCGCCATCACGGTGTCGTAACAGTACTTGTGGAAGATGGTATCCTGCTGCTCGTTACCGTTGGGGCCAGTGTTATGGATCGTGCCGGCGACTGCGTTAGTGTACATCCAATCTTCCTCTTCTTCATCCCAGCTCTTCGAGAAGTGTTCGCCGCAAATCCGGCAGCGAGTGATGGTTTCGTCCACTGGCACACTAGCATTCTCCCATGAGGCCTGCTCACCCGCGTTCTTCTCGATCTCCTTTTGTGTCCTGTCAAAGAAGCTGCTGCTCGTGCTTTCGCGGGGCGCTGTGTCTCCGGAGAAGTCAGCCACCCACTGGTCTTCGTCCGGATACCAAGACCGTGACACGCCACCCTTGCCTCGCTCTTTCCGAGCGCGGTTGTACTGGAACAGGAAGTCCAAGTGAGCATCCAACTGGGCCTGTTCACGGAAGCGCAGACCACTCTCACGACACACAAGAGGAAGTACGGCGTAGAGCTTTTGCACATTTGACTCAACACGGTCCTTGTGAGCCACGACCTTGTCGCTGAACCACATGCGTGAAGCATTATCACTGCGAGGCGGAACCTGCTGTTGCTGGTTTCCCTGCTGCGGTTGCTGTGGTTGTTGGACTTGCTGAGTCTGTGCTTGAGAAGTTGGCGGTCCAGATGAAGCGCCTCCGTTAGACATGTCTTTCAATTTCTGCAGAATCGACATGACAGCGGCGGCGTCCGGGGCACGAGGCGGGTCATTAGTGATCTCTTGAACTGGTTGCTGCGGTGGGGAGGGCGCACGCTGCTTGCGCTTCAGCAACTGCATCAAATGAGCAACATTAGAAGATTTGGCAGCAGAGCTGTCGTCGGCGCTACTCTTCTTAACTACCGAGCTTGCTCGAGGTGGTTCCGCGCGAGGAGCCTGGGACGGAGGAGGCACAACTTGTTGAGGAGATGGTTGCGCACGCGCCCGACCAGCACGTGGATCGTTTGGAGGTGAAGGGCGTCGAGGGACTCGGGCTACTGGAGCCTGCTGCTGCAGAGGAGACGGTTGTTTACCTCTCTGAGGGGGAGCACCAGCACCAGCAGCACCAGGCCCTCGCGTTGAGCTCGCCTGCTCGACCTTCGAGGCGGCATGAAACTCGAGCAGCTGGTTGTAATAGTCTGGGTTATTCGTACGCACTTCCTCAAGACTCATGTGCTCCGTCGGGTGGATATTCATGTCGTTCTGCAGCTTAGTAAGCAGAGAACGCAGCTCCATGTCTTGCTGCTGCTGGGCAAGCTTCGCACTGGAGCTGGCACTCGGAGCATGAGCCTGTTGCGACGACGTCTCCTGGTTGAAGCTCGCGGGTACCGACCTAGCGGACGGGTCGGCCTGCTGCATGGCGCGGTTCGCGGCGGCGCGCATCTGGGCGATGGCGTCCTTGTTAAACAATTTGGTAGTCTCCCACGTGTTCAGCACGTGGATGAAGCGCTTGAGGTCCTTGCCCGACACCTGCAGACACACAGGTCCATTCACACAAATTCAAATGTTTAGGACAAAGACTCTTTCTTTTATTCGTCTCTCCGAGCTCATCTACCAAAGAGCAAGCCCTTACCTGACGCACGCAGTTGCAGTAGAGCGGCACGATCTTGGCAGCGAACAGCGGCAAGTACGGCCCCCGCACGTTCTTGAGAATCGAGTCCGTCAGGTAGAAGATCGGCAGCTTGCAGTTCGGCGCAACCTGTACACCAACAAAAACCATAGCACAGTGAGCATGAGCTTCGTCGCTCACGAACCAGCACCGCCACCCTGTCCAACGTCGTCATATGCAGTCCCCCCATCTCCCTGTCTAGTTCTCTAACAGTTCTCATGTGTGTGCCAGTGTAGCCACCTTCCTCTCTACTCCTCGTGAAGGTTCGAACAGCTCGAGCTCCACGAGCTCCACGAGCTCTTCAAGAGGCCGCACCAAGCTCCAACCAATGAACTCAAAAACTGGCTACCATATGAAGACGGAGAGAGAGAGAGAGAGAGAGAGAAAGGGAAGAGAGGGAGGAAGCAGACAACGCGTCTTCTTCTTCGACAGGAGGAGGCTGTGAGTGCGGAGGTTCATTTACCCGGTGGATCTTGGTCTCCAGGAAGCTAACAACCTCGGGCGCGAACTGCGAGCGCTCGGCCAGCATCGTCAGCGCGTTGATCGTGTCCTTGGCCGGGTAGTCCATCATGCTGTTGATCTGCGCGTCGAACTGGGCCAGCAGCGCCTGGATCTCGCTCGAGGCCTTGGGGGCGGAGCTGCTGCTGCTGCTGCTGCTGGGGGCGGGGCCGGAGCTGGCGCCGCCGCTGGGCGTGGACGAAGCGAGCTGCGCCATCGCCATCGGTCGGGAGGACTGCGGGACTGGGGAGGACGAGGCTTGGACCCGGCTGGCTGGCTGGCTTCTTGTCTGCTGCTGGGCCTGGAATAATACGCGGCCAGACTCGTGTAATTTACAGTTTCTTTAAGCATGCTGATCTGTGGTTAGTTTGGTAATAACTGACTTACAGATGAACTGTGTTCGTTACATATTACAGTTAAACACACATAAACAACATATATCAAACGGAAGGCATAACTAATTTATGATATGTACACCCTTTATCTGATAACCGAGATGCTGCGTGGAGCTCGAGCTCTGCGCTCTCGCTGCTTCTCCGCCGCCGGGGACGCGTGCAGGTTCACGCACGTGAGCGCCGATGGCAGCTCCCCGCGCATGGTGGATGTGGGGTCCAAGCAGGTGACGCGGCGCTCGGCCACCGCGCGCTCGACGATCCGCGTGCCCCCCGCCGTGCTGACGGAGCTGCGGAGACTGGGGGACGACCAGTTGATGGGCCCCAAGGGCCCCATCGCCGCCTCGGCCGTGATCGCCGGCGTCCTGGGCGCCAAGCAGACGAGCGCGCTCATCCCCTTCTGCCACCCGCTGCCGCTGGAGGACTGCCAAGTGCGGCTGGAGGTCGTGGCGCCCGACGCCATTGAAGTCGAGTGCCACGTGCGCGTCACACACAAGACTGGAGTGGAGATGGAGGCGCTCACGGGCGCGTCGGTGGCTGCGCTGTGCGTCTACGACATGTGCAAAGCCCTGAGCCACGAGATCGTGATCGAGAACACGCGCCTCGTGGAGAAGACGGGCGGCAAGCGGGACTTCTCCGGCCTGGAGAAATAAATAAATAAAAAATAATATATAAGCACGGCCTTTCCTAGCCGTCGGAGTCGGCGTATCCTTCGTCCGATTCGTAGCCGAGTTCCTCGTCCATCTCGTCGTCCGACTTGTTGGTTGCAGGTGCAGCTGGTCGAGCAGGAGCAGGAGCAGGCTTGGGAGGAGAACTGTCTTCGATCTCGTCCTCGGCGTAGTCTTCTTCTTCGTTGTCGTCCTCGTACTCGTCGGCGGAAGCTTCGGCTGGCGGAGTTGGATTGTCTTTCTTGGGGGAAGAAGCTGCTGGAACGGGTGCAGGAGCGTCGTCGTCTTCGTACGCGTCCTGGTCGTCTGCATACGCCTCCTCTTCAGCTGCTTCGGGCTCGTCCGTCACCTCTTCGATTTCCTCCTCGCGCGCAGAAGCGGGAGGCTCGCTACGCGTGGAGCGTGGCGCCACGGGATCTGCACGCGGAGTTTCGGCCGGCTTCTCGTCCTCGCCGTAATCGTCATTCTCGTACTCGTCATACTCATCTTCGGTAGCTGGTGCCTCCGTGGCGACAGGAGCGGCAGGTACTGGGACCTCGACACTCGGGGGAGAAGCCGGAGCGGTGCCCTCGTTCTCTTGGTCATCAAAGTCGTTGTACCCTTCGTCATCGTCGTACTGGTCCTCGGTCTTTGGTCCTTCGGTAGCAGCAACTTGATCAGACTGGGGTGATCCGACTTCAATTGCTAACTCTTCCGAAGCCTTGGAGGCTTCATCATGCTCCTGCCCCACAGGCTCTTCCGGTGGTGCCTCCTGCACCACATCATCGGTTGGTGTGTTTTCATCCTGGGCAACGACTGGGGATTCAGCAGCAGGTGCATCAGTTTCTGCGTAGTCGGGTTCGACGGGGGCTTGGTCCTCAACGACTGGTTGTGCATCTTCAGTGGCCGCCACGATCGTTTCTGCTGGTTCGGGAGTAACTGCGTCGTCACCTGTCACTTCAACTGCGTTATTGATCACCTCAGTTGTGGGCTGAGGCTCACTTGCGGTTGCTTGACCGTCTTGAGGAACGACGTCGCTGACGGCATCATCGATATTCTCCTCAACCGGAGCCGTTGTGTCGGAACTTGGCGGCTCAACTGCTAGTGTTCTCTCAGCTGCTGACTGAACAGGGTCTTGCTGCTCATCAGGTGTTGCTTGGACAGGAATTTCGATCGCAGGTGCTTCAATGGAAGAACTGGTGGTGTCCGCGACAGGCTCTTGACGCTGAGGCTGGTCAATGGCACCCTCTTCGGCCGGAGGTTCTCCACCTTGTGGGGACTCTTCCTTGACGTCGCTGGCAGCACCTCCCTCGCCGGTCGAACGCGGGTCGTTGGTATCAGTTGGAGTATCCACCGGAACTTCGACGGGTACCTCGGTGGCAGGTAAGTCTTCGACATCGCCTACAACAGCGTCAGCCAAAATTAATGTTTCCGAAGGCTCTGTCGGAAGTTCTTCTTGGCCAGCTTCCGGTGCAGCGGATTCTTCGGGAGTGGGGTCAGCGATTGAGCTCTCTAGGGCAGAATCCCCCAAAGTCGCAGGCTCTACGGAGTCCGGTTCTGCTGCTTCAGACTTTGGTGCGTCATACTCTGCCTCGTCAGGCTTCACTGCTTCAGAACCCGTAGCCACAGGCTCTGTGGCTGTCGGTTCTTCAGTTGGCTGGGGCTCAGCACTGTCCGGTCTGACGGCTTCAGACTCCACAGTTTCAGAGGATACTACTTCAGGTTCTCCAGCTTCAGGCTCAACCGCGTCGGTCTTGATAGCTTCTGCTTCGACAGCCTCCGACTCGACGGGCTCCACAATGTCAGTCGCGGCAGCTTCAGGTTCGATGCCCTCCGACTCGACGGTCACGGGCTCCACAGCCTCGGACTCCACTGATACAGGCTCCACAGTCTCAGGTTTTACACCATCTACCTCGGCTGGTTCAGTCTCTACTGGTCGTTCCACTTCAGCTGCGCTGGCAACATCACACTCTTCAGCCTTTGCGTCAACTTCGTCTTGCGCAGTACTTTCAACTGGGCAAGTGTCGAGTTCATCGTTCTCCTTTTGATCTTCGTGCGGTTGCTTGCTTTCCACTGCGACGTTATCCTCAGTAGGCTCTGCCGGGGCATCAGTATCCGCATTGATGATAGAGGCAACCTTAGCAGCGGAACTGGTGTCGCCTGGGTTACTAGAATCACTTGGATCAATAATAGGAACGGTGAGGTCATCGTCAAATCCATCATCGTAGTGTTCGTCCTTCGATGGCAAGTCAGAAACTGCGAGAACATCACTTGAAGGTTGTGCTGAATCATCCACATTCTCATCAGGAGCGTACGCTTCGTTGCTCGGACTAGAATCGATGGCAGGACTCTCATCTTCAGCTGGAACACTGTTATTGTCGGCAGCTTCGTTTTTCATGGAGGCTGTAGCTGTATTCACTGCTGCATCCTCGTGCGTTTCCAGCGAGGCTTGGTCAGGGAAGTCTTCCTCGTCATCTGGACTTGACGCGGGTGGTTCATCCTTAACGTCTGCTTCAGCGACTGTCGCGTTATTAGCTTCCGAGCCCATGCTAGCAGAAGTTTGGTCGACGACTTCTGCAGCTGCATCACCCTTAGGTTGTTCGTCCATCTCCATAGCAACGCCTTCATTGGTGTCTGCTACTGCTTCAGTGATGTCTAGTCCTGCTTCGCTCGTTTGTACATCAGCAGATTGGGCTGCAGTTTCTTCTTTCGTGGCATCGCTTGCTGGCTCCTCACCATCATCACTCACCACAGCTGCAGTCTCCTCGGGCTGAGAGGTTTCAGCAGGAAGAAGGCAATCTGTTCTTGCACTGTCCGCTGGCGTGGTTTGCTCCATTGCACGAGAGTCACTTTGAATAGGGTCACTTTGAAAATCGGTCTCCTCATGTGTAGCATCTACCAAAGGCTCTGCTGAAGTGTCAGCCACAGCTGGAGCTGGGTCAGACTCGGGAGAGTCTTCAACCAAGGCGTCACCACCCTGAGTGCAATCAGGTATTTGGCCAGGTTCCTCTGTAGTAGCTGCACTTTGGTCAGGCTCACCCGCAGCAGCATTATTGGGTTCAACTGGGGTATCTGACCGAGCTGCAGGCTCTGGCACATTCTCTGCTTGGACTGTATCGGCAGCGTTGTCCGACTCGAAGGTTGCAGCGGGGTTCTCTTGAGGAGAGATCAAGGCCTCTTGACCATCAGGCTGCTCATCCGAAGTAGCTGCTTGCGGCTCGGGCTCGGGTGGTGTCACTTCCGACACAGGGTTGCCAGCTTCATCGGATGCGGGATCCACGTTAGCTTCATCGTCAGGCCCAGGCGACCCAACGTGCTCTCCACCATCGTCGGACAAATTTTCAGCCGCTACCGCAAGTTCAGGTGTTGTTCTCGATACAGAATCGTCAGCTTTATCAAGCACAATACGCGAATCAGCTGTATCTTCAGTTGGACTTTCATCAAGCTGTTCCGGCTGATCACTTGTTTGGAGCTCAGATTCGGGTGAAGTATCTTCCACCGCAACAGGATCCGCAGCATTGTCAGTCTCCACAGCTACCGAATCGCCACCTTCACCACCGGGTTGTCCGGCCACCGCACTAGGTGCCACGTCCTCTTCTTCTACACCATTGCCGAAGTCATCATCATCATACGCTTCAGGTGGCGGGGTTTCGGCATCTTCTTGTGCAGGTTCAGCCTCCGCCGGTATGGTGATCTCAGGAGCTTCGCCTTCCGGAGTATCAGTTGTAGATGATGAATCGGTCGCGGAACTGTCAGCTGTGACTGGTACAGGATCAGAGCTTTCAACGTGATCATCAGTACCAGGTTCAGCAGCAGATGTGCTATCGCCCTCAGTATCAGCCGCCTCATCGGCGTTATCCACTTGCACATCGTCGTCATAATTTTCTTCCTCAACATCGACAGGTTCTTGGACATTTTCTGCAGTCTCCTCTTGGTCCGTCGTGTCAGCAGCCACACGTTCTGCCACTATCAGCGAAGGCTCAGTAACGATCTCCAACTCTGGAGTGGAGGTGGGGTCACTCTTCTCCGATTGTTGCTGCTCTGAAGGCTCGTCTACTGTCTCGGGCGCCAAGGGCTCTGCTGTTGTTTCCTTGGGTGCATCAGCTAACGCGACGTTATCAAAGTCTTCATCTCCGTAGGCCTCTGGTGCTGCAACTAGAACTTCATTGTCTGTTGCCAGCTCCTCTGGCTTGTCGTTCTTGCTCGTATCTGGTGCTGTGGGTGCATTGCCAACTGGTACGGCAAGCTCGGACGACGAATTCACCTCCGTGTTCTCAGCAACTTCACCAACGCTGGGTTCTTGTTCAGCTACGTTATCCTCAGAATTGTCAGCATGGGATTCTTCTTGAGTACCATCGTCAAAGCCCTCATCTTCATAGGTCGCAGACTGAACACTTAGCTCGGAACTGTTGGCAGCTAGTGTCTTCGATTCGTCCTCGTCTCGGTCGATTGTGCCAACCAGGCCAGTCAGCGCTTGATCTTCAACAGGAGCTGCTTTAGTATCGGGTGAGTCATCTTCTTGCTGTTCGGACTCAGCCACTTCAACTATCTCTTCGACTGGAGCGGCGACAGGACTGACCTCAACAGCATCACTTGGCTCTACTTCTTGGTGGCTTTCCTCGTCATCGAAATTGTCCTCATCGTACGTGGCAGACTGAATGCTTACAACGGAGTTATCCGCAGACAATCTCTTGGATTCCTCGTCTTGCTCTAGCGAACATGCAGACTCTTCCGTCGGCAGCGGCTCATCTGGATGCTCATTAGTATCAGTCTCTTCCGCTGGACTACCCTCATCTTGCTGAAGTTGGGCTGAATTTGCTGTTGCTTCTTCAGTAGCAGGGCCACTTGAAGCATCTGCCTCATCCGAAGGATTAGCTACTGAGGTTTCATCCTCCAGTACAGCAGTAGGTTGAACACTACACTCAACGCCTTCCATCACGCCTTCCGTTTCAGCTGGCTCAATAACCGAAGTGTAGCTACTAGCGTCTGCATTAGGCTCTATGTCCTGCCCAATAGCACCATCGTTATTCCAACCATCTGGGGCACTTTCTCCTGCATTGTCTGAAGGAGCACCGATGTCAACATTCTCATCGACGACTGCATCTACTGGGTCAGCATGTGCATCATTTTCTGCTTCGTTTACATCGCACGGTTCAGTCATGGGATCAGTGTCCAAATTCATAGGTTCCTGCTCGTCTTCAACGTTGGTAACAACTGAATCACTTGGAGCTTCTTCTGGCGCATTGTCAACATCTGCCGTTTCTGACTGAGCTTCTTGTGCTGCCTCAGGATCATTCTCTGATGGATCCACTGCAACGGCATCACCCTTTTCGCCCACGTTGGCATCGTGCAGCGAACCTTCACCTCCCTCCTCGTCTCCTTCAGCTGGTGGTGAAGTCGCTTCATCAGCTGCAGCAACAGGAGCTTTTTCTTCTGCTAACTGCTCGCCTTCACCCTCGGGTACGTTTACTGCTAGATCTGATTCAGTCTCTGTCGGTTGACTAGTGATCATATCTGAAGGTTCCTCGTCAACAGCGTCTTCAGCAGGTGAATCTTCAGCTTCGGTTTCCTCGGTGTGTGGTGCTTCGTCCTCATCAAACTCATCGTAACCATCATCATATAGGGCTTCACCACTTTTGCTCTCCTGCAACGGAATATCTGTTGGGGGATCTGAGGTTGCTGTGACTGGTGTCTGAGTGTCATCTGTATCTGCTCCAGCTGCAACTGCCATGTCCTCATCGTCACCTCCATTATCATCAAACTCGCTGAAGGCATCACCATACATTGCATCGACTGCTGCACTGCCCCCACTTGGTTGATCGTCGGTAGGCTCAGGTACTGCGCTAGGTACTTCCAAAGGAGATACACCAGCCTGCTGCGCATCTTCAGCAGGTCCTGCTAGTTCGGGTGTAGCTTCTACCGTTGCGTCTGCAGTAGATTCTGGTACGGCACCTTCTTCCTTTGCTAGTAGATCATCATCAGGAGCATTTGTAGTCGTGGCCTCAACTGGCACCGCCGCCACAGGCACATCTTCGAAACCAGGATCACTGCCAGGGAGATCTCCAGTGTTTCCTTCGTCACTTGGCACATTTTCTGCCCCAATAGTGGCTACATCTGATGGCACCGTGGCGTGTTTGTCGCTGCTTCCGGCTGCTGACTCAACCTGCACCACGGGTTTCGTTTCCGCAGGTACAACAAATTTATCAGCCGATTGAGCAGATTTCTCCACAGATTGAGCTACGACAACATCAGGTTCGATTTGACGTGGTTCATCAACCTCCGGAGCTTTGACGGGTGGGGCAATTTGGGCAGGCGCGGTCTCCACAGCAAGCTCCTTGGGATTTTCAACCTGAGATGTCTTGACGGTCCTTGTCGGAGCAGTCTTGTTTGACTTTACAGCAGCTCGAGGCTTTTGATCGGGAGCCGCCTTTGGGGCCACTACAGTCCGTGAAAGGGTGGGTTTTGGTCGCGAGACTACAGGAGCTGAGGGAGCATCGCTAGATGCAGCTGCACGCTTAGTCGCTCCAGAAGTCAGCTTTGCAGGTCGTGTTTCTGCTGCTTCTCGAGGCGACGACACTTCCGTGGCGGCATTCTTCGGCGTACTGCTAATTGCTGCGCGAATCTTCTTTGACGGCGGACGCTTGTCCTCTGAGAGGGGTTTTCTTGCTGTTTTAGTTCTTGCACTAGATTTCTGTGGCCGCGGCACAGAGTCCACGACAGACACGGGAGTCACGTTGCCGTTTGCTAGCGTCGATTTTGCTTTGTCAATCATCTTGTGCAGCTTTTCAGCAAAGCTCAGTCGCTCGCGCTCGCGGATCTCCTCTTTCTCCCGTGGAGTCAATTTGGAACTGACTGGGATACTCGCTCCTGCGCGGGATGCATTATCTTGAAACAACTGTGTGGCGTAGTCGTTGAGTGATTCAGAAGAAGCATCGTTCGACCTTCCAGTCAGAGACGAATGGCCCGTGGCAGTGATGCGCTTTTGACGTGCCTTTGCTGCCCTCTTCGTAGCAGCACCTAGGCGTTGAGGTGAAGGATAAGGAGACCGAGTTTCTCTAGAGACTCGAAGCTGGTTCTCGTTCTCAACGTTTACCTGGAACGCGGTTCGAACACCCAGGTTTTTCTTCTTCCTCTTGGCACCTCGAAGTTGCCTCGGATCCGTATCGTAAGCCGGGTTGTGGGGCTCATCATTGTCATATTCCCATCTATTCTGCCGGCTGGCCATGAAATCCCGATGTGAATACGCAGGACCGTGGTCTAAATGTTCCGATCGACTAGAGTGTGGTTTGCTGGTAGAGGAAAGTTGCTGTTGTGGCGTTGCCCAAGTTGATTCTGCGGATGCCAGATGTGCTCGCAGTTGCGCTCGCTTCGTCCCATAAGGCCTCCCACTTGAGCTACTAGGAACCCCCTGGATGCCATAGGCGCCGAAAAGCTCCGATTGTCGGTCCTCTTTCGAAAGCTGCTTGTGCTTGTTGGTCGATCCGAAACCACTATCCACACCGAGACTTCCATCGAGTATAACTAAACGGCTAGGTTGCTGAGGTGCCGTTGCAGCTGCAGGATAATCGCGAGCAGGATAAGTGTACGAGTTCACATCGCCACCAAATCCAGAAGCTGATTGCCCGTACGGAGACGACACCTTGGAGAAACCTTGAGCGTTTCGATAAGGTGTGCTTGAACTATAAGCTGCACCACGTGGATAGTCTGGGGCCCCGTAGCCTGTAGTAGGTTTGCTCTTTCGCTTTCCGGTGCTGGTTGATCTTCGGGGAGCACTCCGTTTTTTGAGTGGCTTTTCTGTGGGGGTGTTTTCAAGCGACTCGGCTTCTCGTAAAATCTCCGTGGCTGTATCCTGGATTCTCTTCGTTGGCGATTGTCGGACACTGCAGATTGCGATCTGCTTGGAGGCAACAGCAGAGTACTTCTGAATGCTCGGCTCGGTTGGGTATCTTGCCATCACAGTGGACAGCTCAGCTAGTCCATTAAGACTCAATATCAGAGCGGCCGCGCGTCGGCCACTTGCAGCCAAACTGAAAATGACACACAAACACACAAACTCTCATCAATTTGCTGCTACCAAACTACAGCTTCAAGGTTTAGTTAAGCAATGCTGATCGTACCACATGAGTAAGCTGCCAACTGCACAGCAAGCTTTCTTGTCATCGAGTGAGAGGCCTTGGCGCAATAAGAAGAGAAGTAGAGAAATGGGGGACATATCGCCCGTAAAATCTTCCTCCTGCTCGCCACAAAGTAAATTTTGAGTCTGGAGATCATCCAACTCACAAAGCTCCAGCAAAACTGTGATACGATACCAAAACCAAAACATGTACGAGTGAGTTAATACCAACAGTAACCATGAAGCATCTCCCTGATGGGCGTCTTACCTTCGCACGCGTAGTAGTGTACTTGCCGCGTGTGGACACTGTAGGTTTTGTGATAAATGAGAGTAGAGAGCACCAGCTGTGCGACTTGGTATTCGATGAGGATGTTCAGGCCAGCATGTACCCTCGTAAATACGGCCAGTGCTCCACAGGCAGACGCCTGAAGGATGGCATCCTCCGCAAATGCGTTCATTGCTTGCATTACCACCTCCACAATTCCATTGCGCAGCAGGTAGTGTGTGCTTTTCACGCACAAGAAACACAATCGACGTAGTAGCACGAACCCGTAGCACTGAATCACGGCATGGGATTGATGAAACTTGAGTGCATCAATGACCAGACACTCGCCACCTCGTTCGTGCACAAAGTCCGCCGTGACCTGAGGATAGGCACGCATCTGCTTAACCAAGGTCGATAGAACGGATTTTGTAGACGCTGTATCACCAAGTCGTTTCTCTAGCAACTGGAGGGAATCGATGATGTACGCGCGCTCTGCTGACACTTCGTCAGGGGTTGTGTCAGAAAGATCATCATTTTGGCGAGCAGGCTGGAGTAGCCGCTCGCGGTACTGGAATGGTTCTGGATTGGGCGGGTGGACATTCTCCTCGGGTTCGTTAGGCTCATTCGACTTGGTGTCTCCATCGCTTTCTTCGCTTTCCTGTGGCACGTCCGCGCTTCTGCCGGCATTATCTGCTGGATTCCTCGGAGAATCATCGACCTCCTCCATTTCAGTATCGTCTTCCTGCTGTTGCTCTGGATGATCGGGCGAAACATCATTCGTGGTTTCACTTGACGCTTTGTCCTCCCCCTCTTCATCAGCTACTTGCACTTCTTCCACCTCCTCTTCCACGATATTATCTATCGGTACGTCTTCTTCCACCTCTCCGTCATCGTACGCAATGGTATACCGTCCGTTTTCCTGTACGTCCGAAACTTGACCGGGGTAAAACTCCTCTCCGCCGTCGTATCGACATCGCACGCGTGTTCCGACGCAAATGGTGCCAGGCACATGCTGACGAAGGAATTCAGGTCGAACATTCATCTCGACTTCTCCGTCATCATATAAAACTTCAAACGTGGCGGTGTCTGCGCTATCCGGCTCTGCTTCGCCTTGATGAACGCCCCGTACTCGCCCCGGGTACCACATATCGTCGGTGTTTTCATCGTACAAGCCGTCCACTCGCTCGCCGACGCGGTAGATCGCGGTCATTTTATCTGATGTTAGGCTGGATAGGGTCAGCAAAGGCAGAAGACCGCAGGTGCTTCAGTCACGCCAACTCCAATTCAGCTACCGACGCTCCACAGGCGATTGCAGCCGTAAGTGACGTCTCTCGCTTCAGCTCCCGCTTGGATGCGATAACCGACCAAGGGTCCCGTTCGTTACTCGCCCAATATTGGCATCGGTCAAGTGTCGCCTCTTCATCCCACAACCGCCCACCACCGACAACACCTGCAAATGTCAATGCGTGCATGTTCGCATACAACGCGATTGTACCAGCGTACAGCAGAAAGGAAAACCACCCCCGCCGTCTTCACCAGCACAAGCGCTAAACACACCGAACAGCATCATGGAACAGCGGAGAGGAAAGGATGGAGTCAACCATGCGCCATCAACAACAAGCACACAGCTCAGCAAAACAATATGAAGCAAATAAAAAAAAAAGCAAATAACATTCCATTCGCAAGACCTGGGGGCCCAACCCGGACGTCGCCTCTCCTGGCATCACGGCTGCAGCTCAGGCACAAAAAATGCAGCACCGCCAAGGTCAGATGACCAAACGATCCGACCTCGCAACACCGAGGGACGCAGCGGATCAGTCCCGCATAGCGTTCTTCACCCGAGGAGCTCTCAACTCATAGACAGCATGGGCTGTTGCTGAGCTTGTACCACGTGCGGTTGGCGCGTCTTGCCCGCGCGGATGTCGGCTATGAGCTGCAGCACCTGCTGCCGGTCGGCCTCCACCTGCGCTATGCGTCGTTCGACGGGCCACTCCTCGAACTTGACCTGTACCTTGGCCTTGGCCTCCTGCAGCTCGCGTCTGTCGCTCTCGCGCTTGCGCGCGATCTTGTCCCTCAGGTAGTCGCACTGCGAGACGGCGCAGCGCTGGCCCAGCGGCGTCTGGCACGTCTTGGCGTGGAAGCAGAGCAGGCCCCAGATCTTGGAGCACATCTCGCAGCTAGTACAGCGACGGAAAGCGTTAAAACGGGGTGGAATTCCTAGCACAAGAAGGAGGCAATAGCAGTGCGCACCTCTCAATGGGGGAGACCTTGCGGCGCGGGCCGTAGCAGCGCACGAAGTGGTCGATGCTGGCCTTGACCTTGTGGCAGCGGCCGTGGTGAGCCTCGCACTTGGACTCGGGGCACGTGGCCGCGTGCACCAGCGCGTCGTTGTACACGCGGAACTTCTCCTCGTGCGACGAGCTGCCGTGGTCCTCCATCTGCACGTCCATGGCTGGCGAGAGGAGGTAGAGACTGGCAAATGCCTCGGTTCTCTAAAGAGGTCGAGTCGGATAACAATAGACCCCGCCATATACTACCCCCATACAGTCATACGTACCCGAGCGCGTAACCCAGAATGTAACTCGATCAGTACTCCTAAAGTAGGAGAGTTCCCTCCGTCGTAAGATATTGTAAAAGAAAGGTCATTGAGTATATAACGGTGTGATTTTGGGGACAATAAGAGAGACATCCGCCTCGTGTTTTCAAAGCAGAGCTCGATGCGCCAGCATGCTCATGAGCACAGAAAGCCGATGTGCGTTGGCGCGTCTGAGCCGTGACGCGTCGTATTTTTTGTAGCATAACTAAGCTTCAGTCAGACCAATGTATTGGACAAGCTCTAGTGTCGATACGCAACACCACGGCGCTGACACGCGGCAGCACTTGAATACGAAGTATGTCGTCGCAGCTTTGAGAGCTACTAGCGTCTGCAGGTTCGACTTGAGTCTCTTCTCACAGTGACGAGGCAAAGTGGCCCGCAGCATCGCAAGCGCCCCTTGTTTGTGCCGGTGCTTGCTTCGACTGTAACTTGCCGCTCGCGATCTTATTCGCACGCGTGACAAGTCACCTAAAACAGTGAGGGCAAGAGCAAGTTGGTGCGGGTGTGTTTGGACACTGGTGGGGTTCATATTAACTATACTTAAATAGGTGCGCACAGTAAAGTGCACTGAGCTAGCATCGCATCTTGGGGCAGCGCTGCATAGGGCCCATGCGTAGGCTCGGCGTAGGCCGTCACGTCAAAAACTCGCGGGGACACGAACACATAGAGGAGGTGGCGCTGCTTATGCCGCGCAGGTGCGGACCTCGGGCAGGTAGTACGGCTCGCTCTCGGCGAGGTGGTAGCGCTCGACCACCTTCCGCTGCTGCGCGTCCAGGTCGCTGAAGCCCTCGAGGCACTGCAGCGGGATCTGGGGCACGGCCTTGTAGCACTCGACGTGGTGCCAGTTGATGCACACGAAGCCGTTGCGGTGCTGGTAGACGACGCCCACGCGCAGGCGGCCGGCCTCGATGGTGGCGTCGCACGACTTGCAGCAGGCGTGCGCCTTGCGCGTGGCCTCGATGATGTAGGTGCCGTCCTTGGTCCAGGGCGAGGCCAGGGCGCTCGGGCTCGTGGGGCTTCCGATGGGGCTCGCGCCGCGGATCTCCACTTGGGTCATGGTGGCAGCAAAGGATTGCGGTGGGCGAGCGAGTGGCGGGCAAAGAGGCAAAATGGGAAGTGAGCCTGCCATTCGACGCTCGGCTCCACTTTGTCGCCAGCTGGCAGAGGGTAGGAGCGTAGCACCAGGCCATGTGTTTAAAACCGGACACCGGCCTTGCAGAGAGCAGGCGCCCGGAAAACGGGCCTGTGGCATACTGAGGCCCAGGCAAACAAGACGCACCGGCCTCCGCTGCTGGGCGCCTGACGCTGCCGTTGTCATGCCCAGCGGCCCTAGACTGGTATTGCTGGCCGTGAGCTATTTGCATCGAGGCCGTTTTGACGGCATGTTGGCCACCGTTTTCCGGGAATATTTTGGCGCCGATCCCGGGCTAGGAGCGGGCAAAGGCTCAAATTTGCGGGATCGCTGGTGGGGGGCTAGTCGCCGTGAGTGAAAAGCAGCTGCAATTGCTGGGTGTGCTTGAGACTGCTTGTTTCTGCCGCTCGTTCCGACATCGCCGCGCCCAATCTCGGGAAAGCCGGCCTGGCCAGCCAGCGTCTTGGGCGCCAAGACGCCCCAGGCGGAATCGCGCAACGCCTATCCGCGGCGGCAGATTCGCTAGGCGGCGAGATTCACAAGCAGCAGCGGAGGCCAGCTTGTTGCAGCGACCTGAGATCGACCATAGTGCAAAAGCACTTGAGATCGACCATAGTGCAAAACCAATTCGGGGCGTCGCCCGATTTCTCAGATGCATTATTGGCGGTTTCTATTCAGAATTTGGGCAGATTTTCACTAAGCGGCGGCCGTTTCTTGGATAGCGTCGCATATACCATGTTTGGATACTGTAGTATAATGTCGCTGGACCACAGCCGCCGGGTTCTCGAAGTTGATTGTAGCAAACAGACACTCATGTCTCCGAGCGCGTGAGCATCGTAGCTTCGGTCGGCCACAAGCGGCTCGCTCGTCGACAGGATTTTGGCACCCACGATGGCCGTGCAACGCGCTGTGGCAGACTTTGCAAACGAGTCGAAATCGACAGTTGAGCGCGGTTGCAGTAATAAGCCGAGCGCAGGCGCGGTACAACTTGTACTGCCAAGGCAAACGAGGCGAGCTAAGCCCACGATATTGTGCCGATGGATCTCCTTTGGTGCCCTCGGATCCGACTTATGTCCAATCGCATGATTCCGCGATTCGGATTGGTCCAAAATTGGCAGTGCTTCTCACTGAGCAAGCCTTGCAAACCGCAGGCCTCACGAACGTTTCCTATTCTGTGTCGCCTCGACAGCGCGATCTGCCAACTTGGTGGTGAGCGGCGCCCGTCAAAAATTAGCGCGTGTTGTGGGATTTGGCTCACAATCCCGCCCGCTAGCAGCGGGTTCAACCTGCCTGCACTCAGTGCTTGGACTCTCTCTGCTTCGTGCCCTCGCCCGGGGAGTCGCCGATTCTTTCTGCGGGCCTGCGCGCGGTGGCACGACGCAGCACAGCGCGCGCTCCATCTTGTTCAAGTATCCGCGGAGCGTAGAGGCGGCCACTGCCCGCAAGCAAGGAACTGTGTTTGGTCATCCACCGCCAGCGGCTTGATCATGGTTCTTACTTCGGCCTGAACATGACCGTCACCTCACCTCCGCCTCGCTCAGTGAGCGGCTCACCGCCAGAACCCTCGTCTTCTCGTTGAAGCGAAAACGGATGGGCGCTCGCAGGATACGGTCTCACAAGTGCACGTCCAGCGCGACCCGCACATTGCTCGAACCATTTGGTCGTAAACCCGCACATTTGGTAAGCAGGAGCGCTGCCACCTGGACGGCGATGCTCGTGCGGGCTGCAGAGGCGACGCCCAAACTCTGGCTTATCCAGCACAAGCCGGCCCCGCGCGTGCGGTCTTACCTGACTAGATCGATATACAATGTCCAGAATCGCTCCGCACATCGCATGACGGACTCGGAAGTCCTGCGACAGGAAGCTCTCGAGTTCGAGCCAAATGGCGGTCTCCATATAGAGCGCGCACTGCACCCCGTTCTTGCTTTGCCGAGCTCGCGCCCGCCGCGTGCCGCCGCGGAAAGGCAGCTCTGCCCGAGGTCCGCGGCCCCGCTTTGTCCGGAAGATGATCCAGCCTGGTGCAGTCCGGGCATCCACTAGCAGCCTGCCAGTCCCTGCGTGTTTGTCCGGCAGCAACCGCGACGAGTTTGGCGCTGCAACTTGCAGGCTCACTTCAACCGCGGCTGCCAATGCGCTGCAGCTGAGCCCGAGCAATCAAACGCGGTAG
Source organism: Phytophthora pluvialis (assembly GCA_001314425.1). Classification (NCBI taxonomy): domain Eukaryota; phylum Oomycota; class Peronosporomycetes; order Peronosporales; family Peronosporaceae; genus Phytophthora; species Phytophthora pluvialis. The sequence continues at coordinate 43,652 of LGTU01000187.1, forward strand.
ATCTTCCAATGCTCGCAAACTGAAGCCCGGCCTTGCCTTCTTTGAACTATCGGGCCGACAATGCAGCGAGAGGCCTCGTCTTCCGGGCGCGGCGGCAGCAACGACAAACAAATCGTGCGGCAAGGCGCTGCATGCCCAAAAGGGTCATCGTCGAGATTCGCGGACAGCACGCAATTGCTACATGTACTGCGAGCACAGGGGCAGTCTCGTAAAGGAGGTTTCAGGCGTTCAGACGAATGCCGACTGAGCCTTTGAATCTTTTGGTGCATGTATGGGTTGCGGATTACCAGGTACAGTATGTCTCCATCGTTAAAACGAGCCACACTTTAGCTTTCTGTAGTTCCGTGCCCCCTCTTGCAGTCATATACCATGATTGCAAGAGGGGCAGCAGCTCACTTCTTGCCGCTGGCCCTTGGTGTGTACTCGGCGAAATTTATCTTTCATCGAGCTTTGCAAAGGATAAGGTGACGTTTTCAAATGGCGCGACCTCACTCCATGTGTGGCGCCAGCGAAGAAAAGTGAGCTAGATTAGTTCAGGACGCTGAAGCTGAGGTCCTGTCTTCAGGCAACTGCACGACTTCGTCAGCCATTTATTTGAGGATTCAGGCGCTGGATGAAGATGTTGCCATCCAAGCAGTGGACGTCTACAGAGAACCCTGGCCAACCTAATATTACTGGTGGACGCATTTCCTATCAAGTACAACACGGTGGTTAGGTATTATACCCATCGTTTGCGGGCAGATGAACCTCCCTTATCTCATACAGCTCGTGGACAATTTCGCTATCAAGTATAGCAAGTTGATCGTCTTAGGACGGTTGGTGTGGTACACATTTCCAAAAATCGGACGATACGAGCAAAATATATGAAAATGTCAGTAGGCCACAACCTGTGGCCTACAGGCTAAATAAGGTAGTGCAGTATCCGTAAATTATGGGTATGCATTGTGGATACTAATATTATTTTACCGTAAATATATTATAGAGCCATAATTTGTCTAAGCTGCGGTGTTTACGGAATAAACTTTAACTTTGTCAATTTGTATGTAGCTAACTTGCATCCATCAAATGTAAAAATATATATAATAACTTATAATATATTCATAATATGATCTCAAGAAAATCCTATCTGAATCTAGTGAGAGACTGCCGTATCTATTATATATTCGATGTTCGCGAAATGTCAGCATTTACTGTTTGGCCTCCATAAACCGTTGGGCGTCGTCAAGCACCGCTTCTTGATTTCCAAGACCAACAAGATGCCGAGAACTGCCGCTCAAGTCGTCGACCGCCAGTGGGAGGACGAGGTCGCCAACCTTGTCTCCAGTCATGAAAATTTTGGCGACGTCGCCCGCCACGTTGAGGAAGAAGCGTCCGACTCCCAGTCCCCCATCCTCGCTGAGTACACCGCTTCTGGGGGTGATGAAACGCTCAAGGGGATGGCCAACTTCTCCGCCCCCGAGCTGGATGCTTTGTGGGCCCTCATCGAGCCTGCTGTAACGATTGCGTGGACGCAAGGATGCGGGCGTAAACCTTCTGTCTCGGGGAAGGATACATTATTTGCCATGCTGACGTGTTGAAACACTTCGACACATGGCAGAAGCATGCAATTTTCTTCAACATTGGCATGTCGACGCTGAAAAAGATGGTTCATCGCGTCATCCAGACGGTCGAACCCGTGCTGTACTCCCAGCTGGTCAAGCGCGTCAAGATGTCGGAGCAGATGGAATCCGGCAACACCTTCACCAACTACCCGCATGCCCTCTACGCGACGAACGTAAAGTTCCAGCCCGCTTACCGACCCGGTGG